>JARKHS020022777.1:0-155000 GCA_030143305.2 Amblyomma americanum | reverse complement strand
ATTGCCTTCAACCTAATCTCAGATCTCCAGCTGCACCGTATGAACGCGCATGATATTTTGTGGCTTGGTATACGCTTTGTAAATCCCGCTTCGATTAATACTGACTAACTGACGTTGTTCTTCTAGCACTCTGCAAAAACAAATGCAGCACACATGAAGATGATTAGAGTACTTCATAAAAGATGCAAGAAAATGTTTTAGTCTTCAAATTAATGCTAAGGAGACAGAGCACGCTATTTTCTCGTCAGCAGTACAATGCAGGCAATGACCGCAAAACAAGTCTATGAGGTCAGTAAGGTCGTCAAAAATTCTGCAAGGCCCTGTTGCCGATTACTCCACCACCATGCTTGTCTACACATTTTTCAAAATACGTGTTGAATTCTCGAACTCAATCATGTCTCGGTAATTAGGATGCCAAGTGTCTGTCAGCATAAGGACTTCTGTCATATTTAGCTGTGCGAACATAGGCTACAGAGCGGCAGCCATATTCGCAGCAGGTCTGACATTCAGGATAAAACAAGCAAGGTCGTTTTCAGACGAAACTAGACCGTTTTCCAACGCACTTATAGTTCCGCATGTTTTTGTAGCCGTAGTGCTTGTAAAACTACTGAAACGTTGTCACACCCTGGAATTATGGCATGACGGCTCCTAGTCACATTTGATAACGTGCAGCGGTTCCACACCTTGAAGCCCGATGTACAGACGACCGCATCTGTGCCCCGCGTACCGATAATCAAGCTCCGTTGCCCACGTATTGGCTGTTGCCACCAATTCCCTTTTGTACTGCGTTGTTATCTGCAAAAAAAAAAAGTTGATTCCGGTTCCTTCAGGTTCTTCCTGTTCTTCACCAATTATCTCGAGTTTCTCAGCTGGCGACCCTAATGAATGTGCCACGTTGCCTTCCCTGTTTTGCTGGAAGTCTGTGTCGCGCGGCAGCCTAGCCCGGTTTGCGTATTCGCCAACTGCAGCCTGTACAGCCACAAGGTTTGCAACCCTATTTATGGACCACAGGAAATGAATAGTGTCACAGGGATTTACCTAAAAGCGATAACAAACCCAGGAGTATGCAAAATTGTTTACGCAGCCGGTAAATTTGCGCTCTAAACCCAAAGTTAATTGGCCAGTAGCGAGGCCAATTCTTAACGAAAGACGGCAGAAAACATTCACCAGCGAGCTTCCTAACCGACGTTACAAGCCACTAAGCATTGTGATGTGCGACCTAAAAGACAATGAACGCACTCAAGAATATTTACGAGTAAAAATTTATTAAAAAATTACACGAAAGAAAGCGGACTCGAAGCGCTATCCTCCATGCCCAAAATCCGGCTCGAATCGAATACTCCACAGCGCCAAAGGCAAGCCGGCGTTTTGAATCTATTAATAAAGCCAGTTTCGATGTGGCATTCCCCCCGCCGGTGAGTGGCGCTGTCATCGCTAGCTGTACCGGCAGCATTTGGCAGATAGGCAGCCGGGGCTTGGAGTCCAGCAGCATCCAGTTTCTATGTAACTTATTCATTTTCAAAAGAAGATCCTCATTTCCCATTTCCCTCCAGTTAAACTTTAAGCTGTTTTACAGAAGCAGACAATTCAGCACCTCGTCATATTTTGTGGATAACAGCGCAATGAATTTTTCAATGCTGTCAACCATCTCCAGCAGTGGCGTAAGCATTTTTAGCTTCGCGTCAATCCTAGCCAGTACTGTGAAAAATGTCGTGACTTTCATTTGCACTAGCTGCAGCGAAATGTCACCGTTATTTGCACAAAAAATTACAACGTTACCTCAAAAGCAAAGAACCCCCTATGCAATAGGAATTCCAGCAGAGAGGACAAAAATTCAGGGGAGCAGACATCCCACGTGTCATTACCACGAAAGTTGGCTTTTTGACTAGCGATATGAAAGTAGCTCTGACACACTCTGTTCGACTGCAGGTATTTTGTTGTCCGAAACAGTTCTTACAAGGAAAACTTCCGATGTCTTTACTGTTTCATGAAAGTAAAGATCCTTGTAGTTGAGCACTCTTGCCAAAACACAAACGGCGCGCTCCGAGGAACGAGACCAACCCCATTAATGATTGAAAAGGTGCTTTTAATGAATTAGGTGCGCGTGTCTTCGCGGTACTTCCGCACGTGTGCCCCGCCATCACGGATCAACTACTTTTTTTTTTTTTTGAAGGGCGACCATTGCGTGAGATCTCTTCTAAAACTTCTGCGCTTTGAGTTGGCTGCAGAAAGCAGGCTCTTATGAAGACATTTCATTTCCTCAAGGATCTTAACGCTTATCTTTTTCGCAAGCGTGCCTATTGGTGTCTGAACCACTGCTTAGTTCTCTTTTTAGGCCAATCAATACAAAACCTTCTTTCCCAGTACAACCAAGGAGTGCTCTTTCTTCAGCTTTGTTCTATCCACTCAAGTGCATGATTACAGCGATGAATTAACCTTATAATGCCTGGTGCGTCACGTACGATGCTTACAATAAATATAATGTTTGTTTATGATCCTAAATGCATGTAAAAATCTTGATATATTAAAAAGACTGCATTTCATGACAAATTTGTAAAAAGAAAGGCATACTGACAATTGCCAGAGATGCGGGAGGCATACCGTGTAAGAACACTCATCGCAAAACCTAACCACATAACCAAAATTACAATAGGTGTGCGTACTGCTACATCGAAAAGTGAAGGAATAATCTTGAATTCGCAAATTCATTCATTATGTGAGTATATGCGCAGTTTTATTTCTTTCAAGCGTTCTTGAATTCGCAAATTTATTCATTGTGTTGGAATTTCGTTGGAAGACGCCAAAGTCTGGACGCGCGCGCGCGCCTTCGTTATAGTAGCTCAGCATTGCCGCACGTGCGCAGTACCAGCTAAACAGCGTAGTGAGTCCAAGAAAACAAACGCCTTAAACAAACCGAGCTGGACGAAGTGCGGCGCCGGGCGTCTTTTCATCTTTCCTTTTTTTTTTTCTTGCAAGCGCCATCCTGCCTTGAGCGCCGGGCAGAGAGCAGCTATAGAGGAGGAGTGGAAGAAGACTGTTTAATGGGTTGACAGATCCCGAGGTCCGTACAGTTTGCGCATGCATCGCCGGACGCCAGTGGGCCTCGAGTCTCGTGGCAAGGACCCGGGGGCCAGCGGAGGGGAGAAGCTTCTTTATGGGATCGTAAAAAGAGGAGGATTCCCAGCCACGAGTCGGTGATGGCGTGTTTTTTTTTCCCCGGTGCAGACGGGGATCCGGGCCCCCGGGGGAGGGGGGAGGGGGGGGGGGGCGTTGGCGCGTCTTGTCGGCGCGTGCGGGATCGCGTTTGACTTTCGTATTCCGGTCCGGAAACAACAGTCCCCGAGGCAATGCAAAGAAGCCTCTGTCCAGCACTTGTTCCGTGTCGATAACGTGACAGTGAACCTCTTCGGATGAATTTATTTCGAGCGCAGTTTTTGTGTACTTGTGGTTGTTAATGATCGAGCGTGAGTTAAACCAGGTCAAAAGGAGCTTTTATTTTATCACTGATGGAGAAAGCGTACTGCGGGGAAAAAGATGTAGTAGTACTAGTGCTGCGTCTCATTATGTTATGCAAATGGTACGGAGCCCGGAAAAGGCTTTTCCAGAAATTTCGGGACAAAAAATAAGGATGCAATTTCCCGAAACTGGATGTTGGGCAGAAAGTAACCGAACAACTTTAGATTGTTCCTAATAAATGTTTGCTTCGTAATTGTGAACATCCGATTGATCATCTCCTTGGTCGCATAAGGTCGACTATACAACTTGTACAACTAAAAAACAAAGGCGTGTACTTCGTCCTTGTTTGTACGGTTTAGGCGGGCAGCTGTCAGTGACAGTATAGTAATGGCTGGCTATGACCGTCTACAGCCGTCGCCACGCATAAAAGTGCCAATCGCAATGTTCGCTTCTAACACGCCTCTTGCGTCATCGCTTCATCAGCTTTAAACCACAGATATTCAGTGCTGACTCGGCACTTACATCTTTCGTATTTGGCAAAGATTCATGTAAAGGCAATGCGGTGAGCTTTAAATAGCTGTCGCCACCATTTTTGTTTTAAATACTGCAACTATACTTGGAGGAAGCCTCGCTTTCCAAGCCTTTAGGTACGAGAGTTTATAATTGCGGTTGGGCGCGAAAGGCCGAAACTCAAGATAGATTAATATCTTTATAATTTTATGCCTCCTACGTTAGAGTCCCCGGGAACAGAAAACTTACAAGCTCAAATAGTTCGATCCTTCACAAACAACATCAACTTTATATCCGTCTGCCAGCCGCGGCGGCTCAGCGTCTATGCCGTTCTGGAACTCCGCGTGAGACTCCGAGCCTAATCCAGTGCGGTGGTCGTGTTTTGATAGAAGCAAACAAAATGTGAAATCATTCGGGGGCGGATATTTTGGCAGAATCTAAAGAATATCTATCCTTCATTGCTGCATATCTGATTGACACGACCTGGGCTATGGCCCGCAAAATTATTATTACCCCATGTTCTCGATTTCTCGCTTGTACACTTTAAATCTTTAAAGCATTCTCACAATCCGAATAATAAAATCTGTCTTAATTTTGGATAATACAATTATATTGTTTTAGTTTTATTCCAGCGCTGTTATGTTGCTATTCTTACTGCCCTTCGTTATTGCTCAAGAGGTGTCATAGGGTCCTACCAGTCAGCACGGAGGAAAATAGGAATAAAATGGAACCCAAAGGAAAGGAACGGTGCGCCATTCCAGCATTGGAAGGAAAAAGGATGTTTTAGAACTTTTTTGCTGGGCAAGTTCATGCATGGGTATTGTTTAGAACGAGTTGCGCGCACACGTAAGACAAATACAAGAAAACGACGAAGAAGCAAAGAAGGCAAACTAAATCAAAAGGCAGAGGGGCGTCAGCTTGCAAACATACATCACAGCGCGAGAAGGATAGTATCCGCGGCGCCGTTCGAGAACGTGCTCTGCGCCAAACACAGGCGGCTGACCGCCGAGCGTCAATATCGGGAGGGAACGACCTCTTCGCACCTGCCGCTCGCTTTCACTTGGATCGTGGTCCCAGCGGCACACAGTCCGCTTTGGCTTTATAGAGAAAATTCGTGAAGCGTTTTATGGCGCCTGCGAAGCTTTACGATCCGTCGGCGCGTCTCACTTTCTTTGGTCACCGTTTGCATACCGAATGAATCCACGCTTGCCGCTCTCAAACGAGAGCGCCTCGTTGCCCTTTCTAAGTATTTATTTTTTTTTCTGTTTGTGTCCACAAGTGGGAGGCTTGAGAACTGACGACGAAAGAGGAATTGATGCCGTGTGCGTGACTATTGTTGCGAGACCAACAAATTTCTTTCATTATTTTTCCGTCTTTATGCTTTTAAACTTTGGTTACGCTTAAATCATGTGAGAAGAGTGCGAAAAGAACTGAAATAATAAACCGATGCCTGAAACGAACGCAGAGTGAAGCTTATGTAACAGCAGAAAATTATTGTGCACCTTGGTCACTTCCTTTAGTAACATGTGCACGGAAGCGAACTCTCATGCTGAGTGTTGAAAAGCTCGTCTTAAGTTTAAAATAATTTGCCGAAATAAAATTAGAAAATGTAATGCCAAAAAGTGTGAATCCACTTAGCATATTTTTCTTTACACAAGGAAGTTCTATAAAGATGTTTCTGAACCCTCTACCGTCTCCGATGGGTGTTCCTTCTATCTAGGGACAAATTATGTGCTTTAGGTTTTCTTGTGGAGTAAATACAAGGAATACTGTTGCTTGTCACAGCGCGGAAAGAGTCGGTTAACATGTAAAACACAAATACACTACCTAACTTTCATACGTGGCATCATGATTTTTCTTCTATGTTTCGTGCGTTCTGAGAAAGTAAAAAAAAAAAACTACGATACGAATGATTTTTATTAGGTGGTGGCCCCAGTATTGCGGACTGATGGATAGTATGCCATAAACAAAGGGAATGCAGCCTTTACGCGTTTCGTAACATATGGTCTGAAAATGATCACCCAGGACAGTGCTTACGCGCCTTTAGCTAGCCTATTTTTCTTTTAGTGGTTAGAGAATGCCACTTATTGCGCTTCTGTCACTATTGTAGTAGCATAGTTCGTAATCAGACGCTGAGCCCTGCCTCACTTTCGCAGTCTGTTGACAGTCCACACATGCTCTCATAAGACATAACGGTGAGTGCCGTTGGTAGGAGCCCACCACACCATGTAATTGAAGCCCGCTGTAGCTGTTCTTCGTTGGCTTGCTTTGGCTTGACACCTATGCGGATCGGTGCCAAGCCAAGGCAGCATTTCATTCATTTTTTTTAACCAACAACAAAGAGAGAGAGAGAGAAAAGGAAGAAGAAGTGGAAGGAAATGGAAGGACACCGTCACAGAGAGAGATGTGGTCGTTTAATTTTTCAAATAAGCCTTAGCTTAGGTCACATATTTTTTTTTTCATCTAAGTGAATAAAACTTGTGCAGTTAAGGCGGAGGTGTCTTATATTCGTCTGAAGACAACGCTTACGTCAGCGCCAAAAAATTTGTCGTCTACCTTTCCCTGCTGATCGTTTTTGTTTCGCTAAATCTGCAAGATTTGTGTTAACAAACTATCACAATGCGCCGCACTGTGACGCGAACGAAAGCTGCCTTTTTACGCTTGATTGTGTCTTTTAAGCGGCGTAAAGTTCCTATTGAGAGGCCTTGTATAGGAAAAGGTGGCAGGGAAGGTTGGTTGCAAGAAAGAAAGAAAAAAAGGGAAAGAAAGAAGGAAAGAAAGAAAGGACGAAAGAAATGTAGGAAGGAAAGAAGGAAGGAGCACATAAATAAATGAAGGAAGGTAGGAAGGAAAAAGAAGGGCCGCCGCGGTGGTTCAGTGGTTACGGTGCTCGGCTGCTGACCCTAAGGACGCGGGTTCGATCTCGGCCGCGGAGGTAGCATTTCGATGGATGCAAACATGCTAGATGTTCGTGTTCTGCGCGATCTCAGTGCAATTTAAAAGAGCACCAGGTGTTCGAAACTTCCAGAGCCCTCGACTACGGCGTGCCTTATACGCTTACTCACTTTGGGGCGTTAAGCCCCATATACCGAAAAGAAGAAGGAAATAAAGAAAGAGAGTAAAGAAGCAAAGAAAAGAGAAGAAAAGAAAATAACTATAATGGGGTTGCTCGAGCCTGCTGGTTATTAATGACAGCGTCAGCGCAGAAAGACGCCGACAGCGAAAGACACGCTATAGCGTTCGAGTTGTCCGTTTCGTCGTTGTCTACGCCGTGTATTTACGCGCTGTAGTCGTTATAAAGAAAATACGGGAGCTGAACATGCTGGAATGCACGTAACACAGAAGAAAGAACACCTTGGAAGCAACGCAGACCACCATTTCGACGGACGCGCATTAGTCTTTGTCAAGGCTGGCGGGCCAGTGTTGACGGACGTGGCATTGTTTTTCCGTGCACACTGGTGTTATAGGATGGATGATACGCCTGCCTGTTCAACGAGCTCTGCAGGTCTGTATTTGTTTTCTTTGCCGGAGAAAACTTTCCTGCCGTGTCGCGAAGTTTCGAGAAATGAATTATTATTACCCTCACCTCCCTTTCGGCGTAAACAGCTAGTCGGGCAGAGGTGCAATTTTGTGCTTAATAACCCAAAACTTGCCCCTAGTATTCCTCGCTCTCAGTGTTCGTGAGCCGTTGTCATGTTTGCATGTAGTTAGAGAAAGCCTTCTATAAATGACTGGTTTGCAGACGTTACAGCGGGTCGCTAACAACTTCAACATACGCAACAACTGTGAACAGAAACATTTTTGAACGGTAAAGGGCTTATGAACAAAACTTTTCACATATTGTAATATTTCAGTATAGCAATCATATATGCGCAGGTCTCCAGTAGGCAGGCTTGTATTTTTTTGCTATTAACGTTTTTGTTATCGTCGACAGCGTTTCCCGTTGATTTTTTTAATGGCAATCTTAACTGCGCGATGCGAGCGATAGAAAAACTAAAAAAAGAAGATTTTGCAACGCATTGGAATAATAGACCATTACATTCAATATTTATATAACTCTACCTGACAATTTTTCAATATTCGAAATTTTCGCCCAAGTATGTTGGACATGCGTACTCAACACCAGCGCTTCGGGCGTAGAGGGTCTATGAAATCCAGGATAATCGTGGCCATATATGCACTCCGCCAGTACTGTTTTTGAAGACGTCGGCCACACAGTTTGAATCTAAAGTCATTTTAGGTCTTCACGTAGGACTGAATCACTGAGTCACGGATTCACCAGGACTATACATTATTGCCCCAACACAACTAATGTTCTTTGACGTAGGAAGTACCGGTACAGATTGTAAAGCGACGAGGGTCCTTCGACTTTCCTCAGACACAACACTAATCAGCGCCCTGTGAACTACTCAGATTATGCGTGCGCATACCTGTGCATGACATCAGTGTGAGTGCGTACTAATCACATCACACTGCCGTGCTGTGATGACGACAGCAAAACAGCAGCCAGTTCCTTTTTCACATACAAAAGAACTTGACGAAACAGACCTTTGATTCAGAACTGGTGTTCTAAACACTGAGAAAAATCGATCAGGCCTGTACTGGATTCGTCTTGCCAAGTGGGGACTAGTGCAGCGCAGCCACCTGGCGGCACCAACGAAATGCTAAACTATACGGAATTGATTTATCACGTTCACCTAAAATAGCCAGACAGGTATGTTACCAGGCTAAGATCTCGAGTCACCATCGTTCATTAATTCCCATAAATGTTTACACGTATACGTTTAGCACTCATTTACATTCTGCCGCTGGCAGCGATTGAGGCAAGGGTTAACTAAGCTTTGTGCAGGTTTTTCGTGCCTGAGATTTCTGGACGCACGACAAGCACGTAGAGTAGGCGTACAATGACCTGCGTTTGACCTCGCTGAACATTCTTTCGTAGCAGCATTCGGAAGAGTTACTCAAACAATGTTTCTACTTTTCTATTCATGATCCCTGCGTCTTTCACGTTCCCAGCTTACAAGAAAAACTCGCGCATTGCCACAATAGCAGAGCCCTTCAAAAAATCTCGAAAGGAATGTGCCGCTCCCGTTCGAGCGCTCGTCAGAGCAGAAGCCTTCCGTCTGAGGGCGCAGCATCAGCGTTTTGCAATCTCCCGAAGGAAGGATTTTCTGACCTCCTTGTCGAGGGGATAGTTTCGCAAAGCAACTTTGAAGCTAGGTATTTTTCTCAAGCAGTCAGACGCCTCCAGCGTTTCCCACTTCTTGCAACCTCACAGCATAGAGTTCAGCCTGTTTCCAAGCAGGCAAAGAAAATAACAAAGAAAGCAGTAAAGACAAGGAAAAAATCCCACCCTCCCCCCAGGCAGACACCTGGCAGTGAGTGCCCGGATCACACAATATCTCGCCCAGGCGTGATGGGGACTGGGATGGGAAACACAGTGGCGTAACGCACACAGAAGCAATGGCGGCGGCGTTTTTCCACCCGTATATATACGAATGGCACGCACACAAGTCCCGTCTTCCCTCACCGCAGGAAGAAAACAAAAGCAAACCAGCATAGGGCCGACCTCTGGGCCATTGATCGGGTGACAAAGGGCGTGCGAGGGGAGCGCCTTGTTCCTCCTCTCCCTCTTTCTTTCCCTCTCTCCCGTCCCACAGCAGGCGAACGTGCCTCGGGCGGGAATCACCTGAGCGATCGGTTACGTCGTCGCAGAGCGGGCATTCATTAGTCCGTGGCGCGCTCTACTCGTCGAGAGGCGACGCGAGCTCCCGAGGCCCCGGTCGTATTTACCGCCTAGCCACTGAGTTTGCCGCGTGCAACGCCGTTTAGCATATATGCCCGAACGCGTGGACGGCACTTGTGCAGTCGATCGGATGTCAGAACGGCGCAACTCCGAGCTTGCCGAACTACACACCGCGCTCGCGCGCACATAATCGGTGATCGGCGGCCGTGAACGCTCGCCACGCTCAGCACGCTTCGCGAGTGCGAGGCGCCGACGACGACACGGGCAATAAACAGACGCCCGTTCGCTGTAGGCGGCGGTGGTGGCTGCAGCGGCGGCGTTAATGTTTGCACGACGGCCTTGGGAAAAGACGCGCGCGAGAGGGTGACGCCGCTTCGTGCGATGCATATGAAATCGGCGCTAATGAAGCGCCGATGGCTGTGCCACGCGCCGAGAACGAAGAAGGGGGGATATGGGATTCGGATGGCGGAGATATGAGCGACGCTGTGCAGTTGGAGTGCGAGGTTGCTGGTGGTATTTATCCACACACATTGCGAGCGGTTTTCTCTTTTCGGGAGTGAGTGGCGTTTTATGACGTTAGTTACTCGAGGATTTTTTTGGTCAGCATACGGCGACGATTTCAGGAGGCTTGTTGCTCAAGACGATAGAGGGCGTAGTTTTAACGGGGGCAATAAAAACGGGAAAACAGAGATAGCCATTTGAAATAACGGCGCGAAATATCGTATGAATTGTAGACGAGAGAAGAAAATTATGCGCACACATCCGTTCTTTTTTTTTTAGCGCAGTTCTTTGAAATCTCTAGAAAGGCGATAACGCTTGCCAAAAAGAAAAAAAAACTGCTCTAGAATTTAGATGAACAAGGCGTGGTTTATTTCTGTCCGTTCATTATCTTATCACCGCTACAGCTGAGCAGTTGAACAATCAGCCCATATTGCATCCATTGCAAAGAAGAGAGACATAGAAAGAGGAATGGTGAGGATGGGGGGGGGGGGGGGGGTCGATGGCGACACAAAATTTTATAGAAAAGTTGAACTGCAAATGTCCTCAGCTCCCTTGGAATAGAAATTCTACGGCGAGCTTTCTTGTTCCGTTAGCTTCCTGGCCTTATTTCGTGCTCTCCGTACTTCACATAAGAAACATACTGAACAATTAAGGCACGGAAAAAGAAAATGAAAGAACAGTAACGAAAGAAGGAAGAAACTGACCTTGGAAAGTGGAAGAAGGAAATGGCTCCCGAAACGGCTCGAGAAGAACTTCGTTATTAAAGGGTTCGTACGCGGGATTCTTCCGAAAACCATTTACTTCTGCCGAGCGCCATATCATATACGGGATGCATGCGCTCCAGTTCTAGGCGGATTGTTTCTTAATGCCCTTCAGACACGGATATTTGCGTGCCGTAGTTCAATCGGTCTCATCCAGCCCGCTCAAAGACTGGCACGTGACTTGTACAGAGCGAATATACTCTGCGCATGGCTCCTTCCGCAAAAAGCGCGCTTTGCTGATTATACTTCCTTGCCTTCGAAGAAAACAATTTCATTTAATAATACGATACTCCCTTGGTTCAGCTGAAAGGAATTCATTAGAGAGAAAGTCGCCTGAATATCATCAATGCGGCCGGATGATCGCCTGGTTGCGTGTGCGCTTATATTTATACCAAGGTCCTGCGAGCCTAACCCAACTCAAGACCAAAATGGAATCATTCAGCATGGTTGGACTAGTTCGAGGCAAGTTGGGTGATATACAATGAAAATTTTTGGCTTTGAGGGCACGAAAGTGATAACACTTAATTGCAATCACTGCACTGCACTGCTGCGTTGTTGTAGTCTTCCGTTTTTGGTGCGAGCAGTGTATTTGTGACTAGAACGCGATGCTCTATTGACGCAGACGAACTTCTCTCGGTCCTCAGTGTCACTTTAAAATAACGAACTTAAGTTGCTCCATATTGTTTGGCAAATGCGTTATAAGGACAAACAGACCATGCTCAACAAAAACGGAGCTTGAAGAATTAAAAGTACCTTCCCCCCAAAAAATAATAATAAAGAAAAGCAATACAGGTGTCGCCATCACCGTCCATTTTCAGAAGCAAACTGCTATAAGGTCAATTACTTTTGTCTTCGCGAATCTCTGAGGCTAGACTACGCTGCCATCCACATCCCGCCATTGATCATAGAGTTTCTCATGCACTCAACGTTTGCATCAACGTCACGCGCTTTAATACAGCGAAGGAAAAGAATATACGGTTCATAACTTAAAATATATTATCCATAAATACGTCGCCCGCTGGCGCATGAACGTCGACAGAGGCACAAAAGTCAGACAGTCGAATTAATCGAATTTTACTTAAAACGAAAATTGGATAGATTTATCTTTAGTAAATCCCTTTAAATGCCAACCTTATTAGCCATGCCTGGTCTCGCTCTGTCTTTCGGCATAATCGAAGTGACCTTTGGCACAAAAAGAAACACGAGGGGTATCAGCTACTCCACAGAGCAGGTTCACAAGAACTCACCAAAACCGCAGATAGCTTGTGTCCGAGGACCCAGGAGGATCCGGCTCCTGGTCTATCCCGGGAGCCCAGATGCAGCTACGGGGGTACCAGCCTTGCAGCAAAGCCGACCGCCAACGACTCCGGTCGGGCAGCCCTCGACATGAGCACACAAATTAGGAAATGGCTTAGCCGCCTGCCGCGCACGCATAATCCGCCCGGGCGTGCGCGCTCAATCGCGTGATCTTGGAGCTTCCGTGCGTTTCAGCTCGTTTATTTGTGTGTTTTAGTGTGTTTGTTTTGCTAATATGGCCGACCTGCCGGATGCGCTTCTCCGAATGCCTGCTTTGTACACATTAACCGGGGTCAACGAACCTCCTACCGTTTGCTCCTTCCGCTCTGCGGGACGAAGAGGCCCTTCGTTGCAGAACTCTTCGTTTCCATTTGATCCCCTTGCGTTTGCCTTAGGCCCGCTGCTAAGCCTAATTAGCGTGCCAACTGCTGCGGTTTTCTAGCGGTGGAAGGAAGGCCCGGGAGAGATTCGGGTTTGTCGCGGTCGGCTACTTCGTCCGCCAAATCAGGCATGCGCACGCGCACACGGACGCTGCAGCGTAGAGAACTGCCAGCTTCAATACTTCTTTCTTGCTCAGTGAGAAAATATTTGACAGAAAATTAGCACATTTTTTCGCGCCAAAGAAAAGTTGACCCTGGGCGTGGCACAAGCGAAAGTTAGGCCTTACTTTCGAACACGTTCGAGATCTTCGACGAGCAATGGAGTACTCGAATTTCAGTCCGAAACGCTGCTGCACTTCGATAATTGCGTTAAGTCTCAGAGACACTTCACCGCCGCATGCAGTAACGGTCTCGTTATCAGCAGTTGGAAACAGCGATCCAGTTACCTTGTTTTGGAGCATGGGCTTGAGCCGGTAAATTCCGCGCGTCAACGCAAACGATAGCAAAAAAAAAAGGAACCAGATAACTTTGGGGAAGCTTCGGTATGAGGACATCTTTACCCATGCAAGACAGGGTTGATCGAGTCGAATACGGTAAGTGAGGCAGCTTTGACTTATATCGCTACGTTATGATATAAGGTGACTGCTCCGAAACGTCAATTTTGGTCCTTTTTCTTGTTTATTTCGACAAACACGGATTTCACCAAGAGAACGCTCAGCCCGTCTTCTATTCGCATCCACTAGAAAAAAAAAACTAAGGCATTTGGAGCTGTAGATTATCCAGGAATCGTGATTTTTCTCCCAAAAAACAGCACTTAATTTTTATAGGCTTCATTGTTTATAGGCAGTTGTTAAAACTCTGAATCCTTTTGGAGCATATGTTAGGAGAGGTATCAAGCCGCTTCTGCCTTTTACGTGTGCGGGTGATCAACTATAACCTAACTTCTGTAGAGAAAAAAATTCACTGAACGTTTACGTAGGTGGTAATACGAATTTTTGCGATAGGTAGGACGGTATGAAAATCTCATCTCAGTTGCAGCGTATAGTAACTCTGTACGAGGAGGTGGAATGCGTGTTTTGTTTATGTCACTTCACTCGCATTAGCACCATGGGTAAGCTCTATCACCGTCATCACAGTCATCACCATCGTCGTTATTGTTGTCGTCATCTCCATCATAATCATTATTTTAACTACATCAGGACAAAGGCCTCGCCCATATACGTACAATTGTCCCAATCCTGTGCCAGCTGCGGCCGCATTATCCCAGCAAACTTCCTAAGCTCATCCACCCGCCTGTACTGACGACCTCTGCTACGCTTGCTTTCTCAGAACTCACTGCTGTAACTTAAGAAACCATTAGTTACCTTGCCCTCGCATTATAATCCCTGAAAACGCTCATTTCTTCTCATTGGTTTCTTCTAAGATATCACTGACTCGGGTTTGTTCCCTTACCCACTCTTCCTTCTTTCGGTCTCTTAATGACACACCTATCATTATCATTTCCATAGCTCGCTGCGTTGTCCTCAATTTAAGTTGAACCTGTTTAATTAGCCTCCACGTTTCTGCCCCGTAGGTGAGTACCGGAAACATACAGCTGTTATATATACTTTCCTTCTTAGGGATACCGGTAGACTGCCGGTCATGACCTGAGAGGACCTGCTAAATGTCCTACACCCCATTGTTATTCTTCTAGTTATTTCACTCTCATGGTGCGGATCTTTGGTCAACACCGGCCCTAAGCAGATGTATCCCCTTACCACCTGCAACTCTTCGCTGCCTATCGCGAACTGCTGTCCCCTTCAGAGACTGTCGGACATTGCTATAGTTTTCGGCGTATTAATTCATAGACCCACCGTTCTTCTCTGCCAGTCTAGGTCTTCGATAATATTGCGCAGTTCGTCCCCAGAGTTGCTTAGCGGGACTATGTCATGAGCGAACCGTAGATTACTGAGGTAGCTTTCACCCCCAATTTCTCCCAGTGAAGCTCTCTCAGTACCTCCTGTAAACATGAGGTGTGTAGTACCAGCGAAAGAGCGAGTCTCCTGTCGCGTAAGCTCTATAGTCGGATACAACTCAAGAACGAAGCGGCAGATACCCTTCAATGGAAGCCCTAATGATAGCGCTAATGATCAGGTTAATCCGCGGTTAATCCTCGTGCTGCTGCCAGCCCCCCACGACGCCATTGGCTGGAAGGCCTCCTTTTAAGGGGTATTTTCGGCTTTGTTCTTGAGTGGCACCCGACTATACAGGAGTCACCCGACTATAGAGGATTCACCCGGCTATAGAGGATTCACCCAAATATACAGGATTCTCTCTACTGACATAGCTAGAGTTACTGGATGCAGTGAGAAGTCATGCGGTGTGGAGGGTGGGGTGAGAGGGTGAGGGGGTGCGGAGCCTACGCCGCAGCCAACGACGACGTTGCCGAATGTATCTATATCCTTCAGAGGCTCGGCTATGGAAAGTTTTTCATTATATTGGACAACGGAATCGCGGGCGTGACTGCCTTAAAAAACAAGTTCAATGCCGTAGAAAGCTATTCCTCAGATTTTTTTTTACCTATGCTTCCCTCTGGTGAGTATGACCAAAGTGTAATTTTTCTCCTTCAGGAGGGCCAAAGATGCGAGCCAACGCGAGAGTGAAAAAAGAAAAACTACCGAGCGGAATCACATGCATTCCAAATGGAGTTAAAATTTAAGACTTTAAGCATCTAATGGCATCTGAACCAGTGAAACAAACGCACTAAGTACGCATTACAACTAAGAGGTAATTTAGTGAAGTCATTACTCATTAGCAACCCCACAAGTGCAACCATACGACAGTATAGCCATACGGCTATACAGCTTTCACATAACCTTCGTAGTTAGAAAAATACGTCCTGGTCCGGGGTTCGAACCCGAGACCACCGCCTCAACAGGGCAGTCGCTCTACTGAGCTAACCGGGACGGCTATAGCATATGACAGGGCGAGAGTGAATTGATTATTAATTGATCAAGAAGAGCTAGAACTAAGAAGATGAACTAATTTTCTCCTGTGTTTAAGAACTGTCACGAGTTTCTTGATATAGGACATTTTCCAGCACACAGACCAAAGTTCCAAACGCAGAAAAAGATTACTCAGTCGACTCTTTGCACTGAATCACCGTATGGTTGTGCCCTGTGGTGCTTAGTGGAGGTGCCTGGCAGCTGTCCCGAATCCCTCGTAACGATAAAGCAGCAAGCGCCAAGCCGCAAGTACCTAAAAATCTCTGGTACTTGTCGTTCGCCAATCGCAGCAGCCGACGAAGTACTTGGCAAAGAGAGGTCGATGTTGCTTAGCTGTGTATTCAAAGTGCAGCACGTTGAAAGGGACTGCGTAGGAGTTTCTACACTGGCCTACAAACAATGGGATCCTACGTCAGCGACGAAATTGCGCCGTTCGCGGCTGCCGTGGCACGAACGCACAAAGCAATATACCGGATCCGGGTTGTCCTGGGTCTAATGAAACGTGCCCGGGATAAAGGTTTCACCGACGCACGGAGGTGAAGGTTAGCAGCGCTGCCAGCGACAGGAGAAAAAAGAAATGTGGCCAAGAAGAAAAATAGAAGTAAACAAATGCTCAAGACAGAGGTTGCAGACAGAAAAGAGGGAGCCAAAAAAAAAAAAATTGGAGCAACGAAAGCGGAATCACTAAAGCGGGCAAGTGGGCGTGGTGGCAGGTTCACATGCACGCACCACGGGTTTGCGAGGGGAAAATGAGACAGGGTGTGTAGGGGAACGCGGGACTGACACAAGCGGGTCAGAACAAACAAAATGGGCGATAAAAAGACGCGCACGTGAGGTCAAATCTAGCGACGTGCTCGCCATGGGAGAGCGAAAACAGGACGGCCACAACAGACTGGGTACCGGTGCAACTATACGACGCTCCGCTGGAGCGGAAGGGTTCTCTCTTTCACACGGCATTCGGCGGCGAAACGAGAAGAGCTGCGAAGAGCGAAGGAGTAAAAAAAGCCGTTTGGCTTTCGTTCATACAATGCTTGAAGAAGCGCGTTTGATTTATAGGAGGTTATTAGAGCAAAAAGTCGCCAGTGGAGGCTGCTGTGACATGTGTCATCCTTGTGCATTCTTAAAAAAAAAAAAACTATGGCACCGTTTTCGTCTTTCTAATGAAGGAAGAAATGACGCAGAAAGCTCTGCCCCCACCCCCTCCAGGCTACACCCACCTTCCTACTAGGCCGCAGATTTTGCCGAAGAAGCCCGGCTTCATCTCCTTACGTTTGAAAATAGGGCCTTCAGGAGGCCAAGTCCTCTGACAGAAAACATCCCATTCCCCCGCCTGTTTGCTCATCCTTATTGAAAACAAATGAAAGCTGCTACTACTCCTCCGGTTTTCCCTCCGTTGGTAAGGCTCGTCCTTGTTGAATAAATTCATGAATGTTTCTCCTCATTCTCCTACCCGGCTCCCATGCCCCCGCGTGGCTCATGCCCACCTGAGTAACCTTCCGTTCGGGCAACAGGTGAACGTTGGGGGTTTTCGACTACGACATCCTACGGCACAAATGCCGTTACGCTCAAAAAGGTCTCTTTACAAATACATCGTCGTACAAAGTGTGTTCAAGAAATGCTGATCGTGTAGTGCAAGATGGGGGATGCCCAAAATCATTTACTTCTCACCGGCCGCTGCATCCAGCACAAACGGGACGAACCAGACTGTTCCGACTTCAAATAAAGTGTAGGCTGCCTCGATAACAACTGCGCATTCTGAGACTACACACATATTGAAAGTGCCTCCACCTTGTCATCACCTCCCATCGCAGCTAATAACCGTCTCACCTCTTGACTAAACTGGCTCAATCCATCACTCAAGCGTCTTTTCACTAGCCGCAAAGCTGCGATTAGTCGCGTTTATCTTTAACGGGGGTCCTCGACCCGCGTTAACGTGGGATCCTCAACGTGGGTCCCAGGTCCTCGTTAAAGAAGAAAGGGGATCCTTTAACTTGAACGGACGCAGTCCTTGAACATGGACGTGATAATATTTGAAAGTGATCTTCGATCCTTGATAAGCGTGGATCGTTTAACTTTGCCCTTGTCGCCATGGCGATGGGAGACGTTGCGGCTACACTTCAAATTAATGTTGCATTAAAATAAGCCGCTCGTGGAACAGCTGTATGTCCAACAGGTCCTCTTTCACCGCACGTATAAGCCTCTGGAAATCTCTGCCTGTCGCCAACACCATTTTTCAGGTCAGTATAGCGAACGTATTTAAGACGCTTGGAAGCATCCCTCTGAATGAATCTACAGGAGAACAGCGTACTGCAGAGAACCACGCGGCATGCCGCTGCTCCTCAGGGAAGCGAACAGGGCACGTCTCTCCTCTCGGTATTCTGTTCCGTACAGCACAAATCTCGCTGCGGGAACCTGACGGAGAACATAGAGGTCACTGTGTGAGTAACCTCTTGTTACATCCACGTTGGGGTCCAAGCAAAACCCGTTCTGCACCCTCTTGTTCTCTTCTCTCACAGTGTTTTCAGGGCGAGACCACAATGATATGAAATGCCTACTCGTTATTCCTATGAAGTATTTTTTGCGTCATAATGTAGTTTCCAGTTCGCTGCACAGCTGCATTACTTTCGTCATGTTGGTTTTAAGTTAGAAGATATACAGCGAGAACGCACAATGTGAAACCGGCAGCTCCATACGTAATGATACATCGTCCGTATTCTTACACGCCCCACTGAACTTAACACATCTGCGCCCTTTTTTGCGCGTCCTTTCGTACAGTGTTTTTTTACCGGCGCATAGTTCCTGTGCCGACATTCAAGGGAGTTCAATAATCTCAATATGTATAATGGAGGCTTGGCTTCGATTCTTTTCAGTGCCGTGCTCCCGCTTCTCGCTTGAATACAATTTTATTTTAGTCACAGAGACCCGTGTGGGGTTGCTTCGGAGATGAGGTGTTTTTTTACTATTTACATGGACATAAAAGGAGAGGTTAGTGCCCGATAGCGATGTCGGCTACTGCTTTTCACTTCGGGGGAAAAAAACAGTAGAATGGACGACATATAGCTCAAGAAAATAAAACTGCGACGCACTATACAGCGCTGAAAACACAGCGCACAGGTCAGAAGTATTAACATGCGCTTTCCAGCGTTTCATGTCGGACGCGCGCAGGCACTGAAAGTTATGGCTGGGCACATCAGAGACAATAAAATTTGCGTGAGCCAGTGCACGAGAATTATACGAGTACAATTACGTATCTTTCGCAGAAATAGACCCGATATCTTTGCATCTATTCAAAGGCACTGATTCGCTTCGTCTTGAACATAGCACTCACAGAGCACGAACGGTGCTACCAATTAGCTTCACCGTACCTCACAATACTGTTTATTTGAGTCCTGCCTGTTTGTTTATGTTTAGTGACATATATAATAATGCTATTAATACGAAAGCATTACTTGGCCATGTCGGCAGTTTCGTGACCGCCAAAACATGTCCGCAGCCCTTGCGTTGTTCGAGTAAGAGTTAGCAGCAAAAGAATGATTGTATGTAATAGATGATGATAAAATGTCGATGCGCATTAAATTTGGTTGATGTGGAGTAATTAGTTAATTATAGTTTATGGTTTATGAGGGTTTAACATCCCAAAGCGACTCAGGCTATGAGGGACGCCGTAGTGGAGGACTCCGGAAATTTCGACTACCTGCGGTTCTTTAACGTGCACTGACATCGCACAGTACACGGGCCTCCATCGAAATACGACCGCCGCGGCCGGGATCGAACCCGCGTCTTTCTGGTCAGCAGCCGAGCGCCATAACCACTGAGCCACCGCGGCGGCCGTGGACGTCGAAACAGTGCGAAAATACGCAACCAAGCCGGATGAAAGTCTGAAGTAGATTAAAAAGTGATTAATAAACATTAATCAAGCACATAAAAAGGTTTGGTTAATGTGGAGTAATTAGAGGCGAGTAAAACTACGGGCGTCGATGTAATGGAAAGACGTCAAAACAGCTTCGGAGTCGAAAGAGTACAAACAAAAAGGCATTAAAAAAGAAGTAGAATGGGTAAAAACAGGTAAAGAAAGAAAATGATTAGTAATAAAAAAATATAAAAAATACCGATACGAACGACAAAAAAAGTGTTTGCACGTAACAATAGGTTTGGAGGTGTGTATAACGAGAGGACGGTAAAATAGCAGAGAAAAAAACGAGAAATGTCAAAAAATAGTTAAAAAACATTGAAAAGCGAGGTTGAGGTGTCCACCGAGATGTTGAGATCTGAGAGCTACTGCGCCGTTTCCTTTCGTCAGAAATGATCCCTTTCCTCAAAACACATGCTTTCGCATTCCTCCACGTATGCAGACTTAAGCGATCTCAGAAGTTTTTTAATGCCTGAAATGCATTTGCGGCTACATTTTGACTTTCTCGAGTGTTATACGCTGTGCCCGCTCATTTTTCTCTGACCGTCAATGCATCCACACTGGTACACAGGTGCACATGTGCACCTCCCCTGTGCACCTGAGCACCTGTGCTGTGCCCCTGCGCTTATCACGTTTGCATGTGCACCGGTGCAAACACCGACCTTCATGGAACGAGCCAACATCTCCTTGGAAACTTGCGCTGTAGCACATGCACGTGAATGGAAGCCCTGCTAACTAATACAGCTCTAAGCTCAATTGGATTAAAGAGAAGCACCTGTGTATCTACAAGCGCCATAAATCATTAGCCTCTGTGGGAGGTCCGTTATGAGGAGCGCCACGAGACGGTATCTACCAAATAAAAAAATACAATACATTTCATGCAATAGGTCATTAAAAAGGAATATGCAGTGTAATAGCAAAACAAGCAGGGCGAAAAAAAAAAGCTCTTTCTGGTAACTTTTGCGAAACTTACATCCCAATTTGTAAGCGATAGCCCCTGATCTGATTACTGATACGACGACATTATTCCACTAAATGTAGGCTCTCGCTTTTTAATATTTCGTTGACGCTCTTACCATTTTCTAGCTTTGCATGGTTTCTTTACCCGCAGAAAATGTCACACCTACCAATTATCGAGCTTTGGATGTGGTGCCATTTGATTATTTTTTTTTGTATGAAGACTGCATCTGTGATCAGATGAACGCTGATACACTGCCAGCTTCGGAAACGTGGGGTATGAAATTTCTAGAATGAACCCCAAAGAACCGAAAAAACAGTTGCAAATGTAGCTGAAGGATGAGCATCGTATATTCCCAAATACAGAGCTTGAAGCAGTGTCAACCATGATTGAGCGTGCGGAGGCGTTGCATCGCGGGCAAGCTCAGGTCTCGCTCGCATCCATCATAATGATGTGAAATCAATACACGGTCCCCTCACTCGTTGTCCTACCGGCTATGATGCGCTTCGGGGTTCGCAGCTCACAGTGAAGTGTATCCCGGAAGCACAGCACCGGGACTCTTCAAAAAGTTACCGGCACAACTAGCCAACGAGTATCACTGAAGGAATGGAAACTCGGGCTCAGAATAAGAAGAAGAAAATAACGTTTGAGGTTACTGCGGTAACCCGCATTGGAGGAATACGAAAGCATTGACGCCTCCTCGATTCTCTTTGCCCCTTTTCTCCTCTTTGCCTCTCTTTGCTTTACTCGCCGCCTCTCTTTGCTTCGTTTGTCCCTTCTCCTCACATTTACTCGATTAAGCACTGATGTAAATTCATCAAATTTCTCTATTACCACGATTAATTGCCTTAAGTAATCAAGTTTCATCAACTGCCCATTTTGAGTTTTTCAAACTTAGCGCCACGCTTCGTTTTTAAATTTGGCGCCACGCGTTGGCTCCGCCCACACTTCCGGCTTTTCAAATTTGGCGCCACACTTTGTCTTGGTTCCGCCCACTTTTTGGACATTTTTAGCACTAATTAATTAACTAATCAACTTATTTCATCTCTTTTTTCAACAACCTCAAATCATCCTCTTTCGATTAGAACCATTCGTTTGGCGCTACCTCTTCTAAGATCCTCACAACTGCTGCGGACACGCTTTGCGGAGACGTTTTGCGAACACGACCTTGTCAACATAGCCTAGTAAAGCTTTCGGTTTAAAATTTTTAAAAAAGCATAAAAACACGGAGTCGGCCTTGCTACTTCAGGCTTATGTTCAGAAGTAGTAAAGCTACAGGATATTTTTTTTATTTTCGTTAAGCCTATTATTCTGTTGGTGTTTGAGGGAAGCGGGAAAGAAAAGGAATGAATTAGTGAGCGTTTGCTACGAGGAGGAGAAGGAGGAAAGGCAGGGAGGTTAACCCGAAGAATAAACCAGTTTGCTACCCGGCAGCGAGCTTGCTAGTTCAGTCATGGAAACAGCCTGCGTTTTCTCTTCGAGAAGGAATCAGAACTTGAAAAGAAAAAAAGGCGACTGACAAATTCTTTGCGCGGACGCAATAAACCAACGAAAGAGAAAGACGAGAAAAAGCGAAAGACGGCCACATATGAAATTAAAGATTAGTATTACGATACTGCCAAGTATTGCCAAGATTAGTGTAACGCGTACCGAACAGAGCGAAAGAACAAAATGTTCAAGTAAAAAAAAAACAATGCACTTGGATATCTAAAATTTTCGCGAAACCTTGGATGTATCAGAATTTGTTGAAAACATTAGCTGAAAATTGTTATTGATGGGAGAGTTATGGAAAAAAAGAAAAATACTAAAGAACAGCAAACGTTTTTTTCTTGAGTGTGTGGGCATGTTTACTTCATATGCAAACTTTCTCGCCATTCTAAGTTCGCATCTGTGAGTTCCTTTAACTCGCTTGTTCATTTTTTTTGTTAAATTTCTCGCGTGTTTGTTGCTGCTGTCAGTTCACCTATGATGGAAGAGGCGCGCACACAAGTACTTGCTTTATGCCTCCGGTAGTTTACAACCACTCAACTCAACTCAACTCAACTCAACTTTACTGCTTGCTTTAAGGCAGCAGGAAAAAAGCATAAAAGAGCTAATGTCTGCTATCAGAAGACACTAGGCGCCCCAACTTTTCAAAATATCACATACCCGATGCCTTCTTAAGAACAGCCTTCCACTTCTCTATGCCTGCAATTAGCAAGAAAACACAGTTTCAAAAAAAAAAAACTACATCTGCGAAGCATTAGTGCGAATGCAATGCAGTAACTTCTAACTAACGTGGATATAATGGCGCCAACCACATTAGTTACGAAAAGATTTATTTGGTCACATGGAGCAGTTAGGTTAGTCCAGGTAGTAGAGATTGATGGGGCTGCATGGACTTAAGGTGTGCAGAACAGGAGCAAACTTAACTGCATTACTGGAGACGTGGGTGAACAGAAAGCATAAAAAATATGCTTCAGCCTAGCCTAAGCATACATACCATAATTGCGAAATGCGATCTCTCCCTCTTTTTGTGTTCACCAAAATCCATATCTAATCGACGCGCATATGCTGCAAAGCATCTAAAATTACTCCTATACTGCTTTTTTGACCAGGGTGGTTAGGCCTTTGGTGTTCGTATTACAGGAAACGGAACTCTCACACAGCTGCTTGATCATTGCAGCAGTAACGTTCCGCGAGAATCAGATAATTGCAGGTCATAATGGTGTGGATAAGAATTAGGAGGAAAAAAATAATCTGTTATAGGTTGGATATGCTTTCATGTAGCTGAGTATTTTTCTCCCATAACTCGCTTATAAATTATGTTTATGAACTGGTCAGTTCTAGGTTCTACAAAGTTCGGACTTCAAAGGACCGGTGAACTTGACAGTAACGCTAGTAGTCTGTCTTCATGCTTGGATTAATTTCACTTCCAGTTTATTCAGACACAAAAGTGGGTTCAGGTGATGGGGCAAACGGCAGATATGCTGTGGTTTAAGGTGATAGGGCAAACGGCAGATATGCTATGCCTGACAAGGCCCCTCTTGTGTATCCGGTTGTATGGGACCTTTTTGGCCCCAATTTGTTAGACGAATTTTTTCACTTGGTTCTTAAGCTTGTTGTATATAACTGCTTCCGTTGTTCGCTGTTAATTGGATGGCCATATTGGAACACTAGGCCGCTTTGACTAAGTCTAACAGTGCCTCCCTTCCACTCCATCAAAAGAAAATATTAAAGTGGATATTTTTTGTGCGTGTTTGAGTCCGTAGCCAAGCGCGTATTTTTTAAAAACTCAACTCCCTTTGATCAAGCGTGTACGTTTGTATTAGGAAACTAATTGAAAAAGTATTGAAAATTATTGCACTTGATAGTAATTTTGCGTCCCTTTTTACCCTGAATATAAAGCCAGATTTTGGTAGAGCAATTTTTCGCTACCCAAACCTTTTTCTGCTGGCATTGCATGCAGGCGTGCCTGGGGAATGTTCGTTCGGCAAATAAAGACTCCTGCTGAGACATAACGAGCAGCATTGCAAAGACAACATAGCATGGCCCTTTTGTGTATTTTAGCACAGTTTTTGAAGGGAACTTTTTGTTTCCCAGTTCTCAATCAATTTTCTTTGCTTCCTCCTTATAACTAAGCAAAAGCAATAAATCAAATAGAATCAGACTAAGACAACGTTGGAGATCTGTCGGGAAAAGTAATAAAGAAAAGTTGTTCTCTAGCTGGGTAATCTTCCCCAGGGCTCAGAACTTCCGGTTCCGCTGGGTTCGAGACGCTACTGAATGCATAATTAATGAACTCTTTCTATTCAGTATGACGGCTGACAGATACAATAGTCGTTCTGCAGGAAGGATGAGGTGGGATGAGCCAGACAGGAAGTAAGAAAAAGCAGGAAGGATCTAGGAAGCACGCCCTGCGAGTAAGCAATGGTGGTTTGGCATGCGACATTAGACACAAAAACGTAGAACAAATTCTCTATTCAAAATTAGTAGCGTCTATATTGTAGCTGCCCGCTTAGGTTCGTCAGTGTTAGCAGATTCATTTTCGAATAGCGTGCAAAACACACGCACAGACAAAAAACACACGACCTTTAAAACTTGAATGCAACCGTCCAAATTAGTGCGAACGTAATGCGAAAGTGATGACGTACGTAGCAGTATTCTGGCGTACAGACGAAGGAAGAACATGCAGATGGCTTGATTTATTTTTTATCCCGGGATTCAATATCAACCTCATGCATGCATAAATTCTTTCGAAAGAAAAACGCGGAGCTCAATTTTAAGCTTAATAATATACGTCAAATGTAGCAAGACTGAGAGAGCGGGCGGCCGAACTGCGACTGCATTATTCTGCAAAGGATTGCTCAAAACTTCTAAACTCTCACAGGAGATTTAATTTTTGTCAGGCTGCTTCTTTTTTATTTTTCTCCTTCTCTTTCTCATTGTTTCTCAGCAGGTGTCTGCGTGAGAAGGGGAAGGGAATAGTATTGGAGCTATTCTCGGGTAACTGTGCTGTGGTGATTTGCATTCACCATGCGCAGCCGGTTTTTTCCGAGGCCTGATTACGTCACAACTGCAGTGTAGATGAACTACTGCACCACTTCAGGGTTCATCGGCGTTGCGCAAAGCCTAACGCCCGATTTATTTCTTGCACAATGCTTTCTTTTGTCTTTAAACGGAGTTAATAATTCAATGTCGAAACTAAAAAAAGTGCTACGCAACGCATCTAAACACACTGCTTAAGCTTGGTTTCCGAGAATCTCTAATAGATATTTCGTGTCGTGAATAGGAATTCGTTTGGACCCTTTTCGCGGTGAGCCGTTAATGCAAATTTTCGCTATGTAGATGTAGAGGAGTAGCTTCCTCTCATTTGTTTTCGAAAGCGTAAAAAGTGAGAACACTGCTGCTAAAATTAAAGAGGGCCTACTCGACTACAGTTACTCTCTCAGAAGGGAAGGTTGCAAACATTGAAGCATTGAAGGATGACAAAAAGAAAAGAAAGTGTAGGCGCGCCCATAAAGGCACTGTGATGCGGGCTGTTACTCTTTCATCGACGCACGTAAATTTAATTTTTTTTCCACAAGTCAATCAGGTTTAGTAAGACCTCAAAAAAGTTGATTCGACAGCATCAAAAGCCTCATAAGAAAAATACCCCGGAGTGCTCGGAATCGTCTGTCATGAAATTCGCTGATTGGCTGGAGAGAAGTGACGTCGCCAGACCGGAAGTGACGCCATCAGACTAGGTTCGTCTGTGTGAAGCCACCAACCGTCAAAAGTAATAAGGTGGTGAGGTGGTACCGACTAATGAATAGTTTAGACCTACGTGCAAAACAGACAGCCTCTCGAAGAACAATCTGCGCAGAACGAAGGCTTGCTGGAGCTCCTTCTCAACATTGCTCGGGAAGAGCATCCTGGGTCTTCACAAGGGTCATCAGTCGCTCCCGGTAAATGCATCAACAGCTTCGGATTCTATCGCATTGGTAACACGTGATGTAATTAGGTGTTAGATAAAAACTGCGTAGAAAACACGCGGACGAGTGGAGACGACAAACAAGTGCTACTTCAAACTAAATTTTGTCCCAAGGATTGGTAGAAATCTGTATAAAAAAAATCTGTAAGCTAAAAGAAAACGTAGAAGGAAGACTACGTCTTTTCCTACAGTTTTTACAACTTTCATCAACGTGCCAATTTCTATTGTTTTTTCTAACGTTACGATTGTTGGCTTTGGTATCCTGTATACACCTGTGCTTCCTTGCTGTCGTCCTTTGTTTTACTCAGCCATTATCCTTGTATCTACCTTGTGTCATTACCCAGAATGTTTTTTACTAGTATATTGTGAATTGTTCGTCCACACATATTAATAAGAGACTTGTTCATTTAGTTTTCAGTCATTCCTCTTCATGTTCTGAATTATAAATTTGCAACTGACATTGCCAACTATCATTTATACATGTCCGTACGAACATGAATTGTTAAGGGGCACAGACCCCGTCAAGCTGTCTTCTTCAGCTTTTTGTCTGTGCTCCAGAGCTCTGTAAAGATGTCAAATAAAGTTTGAATGAATGAATGAATGAATGAATGAATGAATGAATGAATGAATGAATGAATGAATGAATGAATGAATGAATGAATATACGAACTTGTAAGGAAAAAGAAAACCAGAATATTTTATGAGACAGAACCACAAAACCAAAGTCATTTTGTCACGCAGATAAGGCATGGATACCGAATCTCTTTTTGGGAAAGAGTGACTGACGGCACGCTTACTGATTCGCTATCTGTCCTATCTGTCTCCGATGCCTGTGTTTCTCGTGTGATCTGCGCATAGTGATTGTCAATAACTACATGTCTCTCAAAAGACCGGTGTAAAAAAAAAAAAAACCTTTGTGTCGAAAGAACTGTGTCAAAACCCATACATTACTATATAGGTGCCCCTGTGTTTTCTTGAATGTATTCCTGTTCTACCGGTTTCACGACGAAATATGCACCACACGACACTGTCCAGGATATTTCTCCGACAGTGGGCAAACCAGACTTAACGGCGACATCCCAGATGGTATAAATAAGAGGAAGTGGACATCTGCAAGAACTGCGATGCGAAGAACAGATCAGCGATGGTTTGTTAGGGGAACAGAATGTGTTCTGAGACAAGCAAGGCCTAGCACAGTATGGGAGAGAATCAGAAGGAAGTCAGAGTAAGGCGAGGAGTTGAGATGAGGAAATATGCGGGTATGCGGAGGCCAAACTGGGCCAGAACAGGGCTAATTGGAGATATATGGGACGGGCCTAGTTGAGCAGTGGAGAAACTGGGCTAAGGATGATGATGATGAAGGTGCGCATACCGCGGCGGGAATCCAGCATCTATTTCTAGCTTGTGTTGCAGAAGACATGACCTTTGTAACTGAAAACTAGTGCGAACGAGGTTCATTATCTTTAAGGGCGGCTAAAACGAGCATTCCCCAATGAGCAATGGATTTCCTTGTCACTGCGTGTAAGTACTGAAGTAAGAATCTCCACCCTTAGTCTCGGGATCAGGACGCGTGCTCATCATATCGTCACCTTCGTCGTTTTCCTGAGTCACAACCCAAATAAGTCATCTGCAGGTCAAAAGCCCCCCTCCCGGTTCCCCCAAATTTTCCGTACCGATGCAAGTTAGACCGGTCTTACTTCCAACTAAAAAAAAAACATTTATTTTCTTTACGTGATTTTTGTGGCTTTCGACAGCGAATTTTCTTCCATTGCTTCTCGCCGCTTGGCGGCTTCAGCAAATCACAAGTTATCAATCTTATCTACTCTATGTACCCCATGAAACTTGACAAGCTATGTGAATCAATGTTTGTTTTTTTGCTCCAAAAATATAATGAGAGATATTGTCGCTAATTCGTTGTTTATTATAGTTTCTTTCTGCACAATAGAAAATAACTCTGCAATGTCGAAAGAAAATCATTAGTGATTATTAGTATCGTTCTACATTGCAAATGCTCCCTTCTCTGGCCTTCTGTTAGGAAATGCGGCCCACGTCTGAGGCGGTTCCCGGCAGACGTAGTGAATTGCCTTTAGGATCGTCGTTGGATGACCAGCCGTTGGCGTTGTCACATTTGCAGGGCCTTAATGTCGAGTGACTGCGGAGGTCCGCCTTAATGACAGGCGTGACTGAGGCGGAATTTATCATTCGAAGGTTACGCTAATATGAGCATATGGGACCTCAGTAGTATTTTACTGCTCATGAGCCCAACCCACTGTAATGGCTTTGTGGCTACAGCGCCGGGCTGTACCTGATCTGAGGGTCGTGGGCTTGGTTCCACCCGGTTGTAGTGACCGAGTTTCAATAGAAACGAAATAAAAAGACGCCCGTGCTCTGAGACTCCAATCAATCAATCAATCACTCACTCACTCACTCAATCAATCAATCAATCAATCAATCAATCAATCAATCAATCAATCAATCAATCAATCAATCAATCAATCAATCAATCTATCTATTAGTTACCACTAAACCGTAGCACCCAGTGTGTGCCTTAGTCAAAGGCCGCGAAAATCCTGCCGCGAGAAATTAATAGGAACCATGCCACCATACATAAATTGGAAGAAAAACGGCGCTGTATTCACTTCGACATACGCTATCTCTAAAGCTGATGAAGACACGGCAGGCTTCCACGCCTACTTGATGAAAGTTACTAACGAGAACGGTACAGATAGTGCCATCTGGAGCTATGAATTTCAATGGTTATGACTGCTTCCACATTCGAAATGTCAAAAATAAAATTTTACCATCGAATCGTTATCAACTCGGTGTAGCTTTATCGTCTGCGATGAAAAAAGTAGAAAACGCAATCGCTTTTGTGTCTTCAGACAAATCATGTTGGAGGTAATCTAATTAGGTGACAAAAAGCTTCGTAGTCCTTCTTCGTTGCCTTTCTCAGATGCTGTTAATTTTTTTTACACCTGTAGTGACCTTGGCGACCTCCAGATTAACCCGAGGAAACTGTTAACTGATCCCATGGTACCTCTTCATTTCTAACAAATCCTGGCTTTTCCTCATATACATTAGCTTAACAGTGGTGCACGCTTTACAGGAGCATATTGTCAATTCGAGCTTCGCGAGAGCATGGGCGTCTGTAAACTCGGTTAATTGACATTAACTCAGAAAAGCCTGGTAACTTGCAAAGTTTCTGAGACACTTCGCTCAGAGCCTACATCTTTTGCTGCAGACAAGTAAGATGTAGTCTCAGATAAGACTATACATGTGTGAATTCTAAGAAACGCAGCCTTGCGGTGGTGGAGTGTTCCAAATTCCGGGTTTATTAGTATACAAACGGCATAACAGTATTCAAAAACAAGCGGCGCAAGCGGCGCAGGCTTACTCGCAGCACACACTACATAAGAGCACTCATAAAGTGTGATAACGATGTTCGAATCTAAAGCCTTCATGCTATTGAGCATGCGATCTAATGGCAGCCTAAATGAGACTACGGCGTATGCAGTCCTTGAAAGCCTCTCAAGAAAACAGTGCCACAAGTTTAGGAAGCCTCACTTGGATCGCGGAGCTCCTTAATGAAGCCTTCAGAGTCTCTTACAGGCCATTCATTTACTAAAGGAAGTCAAGCGTTTTAATTTACTTTTCCCTTTCTGTCGCAGACAGTCTACCTTAGGCAAAAACAGAAGGGGCACTGATATTCCGGCGGACTGGATAGGCAGCACACCCACCTTTCTTACTATTGCTCCCCCTTTCTTTCCCTCTCCCGGTCCTTTTAGTCCCGCTAGTCGCAGCTCAGGTGCTTCATGTTTCGATGGCAGATGCCGCAGCTAGCAACATCTCTTCCTTCCATTGTTATTTTATTAACAAATAGTCACCACCAACAACAACAACAACAACAACAACAACAACAACAACAACAACAACAACAACAACAACAACAACAACAACAACAACAACAACAACAACAACAACAACAACAACAACAACAACAACAACAACAACAACAACAACAACAACAACAACAACAACAACAACAACAACAACAACAACAACAACAACAACAACAACAACAACAACAACAACAACAACAACAACAACAACAACAACAACAACAACAACAACAACAACAACAACAACAACAACAACAACAACAACAACAACAACAACAACAACAACAACAACAACAACAACAACAACAACAACAACAACAACAACAACAACAACAACAACAACAACAACAACAACAACAACAACAACAACAACAACAACAACAACAACAACAACAACAACAACAACAACAACAACAACAACAACAACAACAACAACAACAACAACAACAACAACAACAACAACAACAACAACAACAACAACAACAACAACAACAACAACAACAACAACAACAACAACAACAACAACAACAACAACAACAACAACAACAACAACAACAACAACAACAACAACAACAACAACAACAACAACAACAACAACAACAACAACAACAACAACAACAACAACAACAACAACAACAACAACAACAACAACAACAACAACAACAACAACAACAACAACAACAACAACAACAACAACAACAACAAACAGCAGCAGCAGCAGCAGCAACAACAACAACAACAACAACAACAACAACAACAACAACAACAACAATGACGACGACGACGACAACAACAACTGATATTCCTGCACTAAGCTGGAAGTGTCGAGACACTATAAAATCCAGCCTTTCACGATAGTAGACCCCTGAAAATATTGGCGAAATAATTTAATCCGAGTGCGTCAAAACTAAGCGGTTCAACTGCCTGCAAAAAAAGGATCATACATTAACTTTCGTGTGAGGTTCCAACGCGGTGCCGGAGACACAGGCAGGCCTGTGAGGAGCCCGCAAAAGTTGATTCGTTTTCTACCTCTTTATCAGGATGCAAGACAAGCGGCAGGCTAGCCTCTCTTAACCATGTAGGCGCATTGCAACTACTTCTGTTCACTGATAAGTGCCCCGAATTGCTGAGTGCTTGTGGGGTTCTGCCACTGAGAACGTGGTTGCGGTTTACATTCTCGGCCATGGCGGTCGCATTTCTATTGAAGCGAAAAGCAAAACCCGCTGTGTTGTGCGACATCAGTGTACATTTAAGTACCTCAGATGGTCGAAATTATTCCGCAGCTCTCCCTACGACGTGCTCAGAGTTGCTTTTTCTGATTTGGCACGTAAGAATCCAACAGCTGTACATGTTTTTTCATCGATAATGTGGTATACGTTCTTATGGGGAGTTTAACGAGTCGAAGCCGTACATGAGCCATACAGACGTCACTGTGGAGCTATCCGGATCAATCACGACCAACTAGGGATCATTAACGTGCTTTAACATCGCCGAGCACACAGCCAGTTTTCCATTTCGCCTCAATCGAAATGCAGACGCCACGGCTGGGATCACCCACCCCTGTTGTTTCTTCACATTGTGTTTTTTTTTCAGCAATTATCGCCTTTTCGCTTAGTATGCATTGACTTTTAGCTCGGTAAAGCTCTTATGGTCCAGGCTTCCTCCCTCTTTCATCTAAGCTTGTTTTAACCTTTTTTCTTGGAGGACTAATAAAAGAAAAAAAAAGGAAGCACCTTGTGGCTCGGTAGCCCACCGCCATAGCCACTAAGCCATCCGAGCAGGTAGTGCGCCTACATTAAGGAGGCTGAGGAAGTAAAAAATAAATAACAGAAAGAGTTCCTTCTACAGCTAGGATCCCAGAAAGACATGAGCCTGGAGCACAAAGCGTAAATCGAATAAATACAGAAAACGCCATCTTAAAGTTTCTCCTGCGTCATCATCATTTTTTATTAGCTCCTAAGTTATCATCTTTTTAAGTGCTGGTGGTGTGTGTCAGAGATAAACGTTTCCGTCCCGATTGGACGAATAAATAATGTCGCGACTCGGGGAGAAAGAAAGCTTACTCCAAGAAATAGGGTGTAATTTAAGCTCGAAACATTGCAATTATCTTGCGGAGTCTCTAGTGAAGTGGCATTGCGTACGTGGGAACTGTACAAAATGACGCTCTCAACAGGCTCAAATAAAACTTGTGCCGATTTTTTTTTCTTTATATGTCTACGTAGTAAAGATGGTAAGTAAAAAGGACGAACCAAGCTACAACGTGCAGGTAGCCCGACAATAAATGTGAGCAGGAGAGTCAGAGGTGACTCTGCATTGCATGTGAGGTTGTCGTTTCTTCTTTTCTCAGACTACTCGGCATTACCATATAAAAACGCGTCTGCACACTTCACTTCATCATGTAAGGCGTTGCAGCGCATGCCACGTCCACAGAACCAATCGGGACACGCAGTGATGAATAGTCACCTCACTGAAAGTAAAATTCACAGAGATCATAAAAAAATAAAGCCGAAAAATTCTTGCTTTTTGAAAGAAATGCGAAGCGGTGGAAACTTGGCACATTTTCGGACTGCAGACGGGACCAGCTTTATGAGACTTGATGGCCCAGTGTCCAGCAGGAAAGGGTAATCGTCGTATATATGCGAAAACCGCTTTGCGACCAAACTGGGCAGAATGCCGGGACAATAGGCGCTAGCTCGCGGACAAAGCCGGACGAAACGCTTTGCGCGAGCGAACATTCGTAGCAGAGACGCGTGCTCTCCCACGAAATGTTTGCCCGCTCACGGCGAGCAACCATGTATGCAAATCCAAGGAAAGAAGGGGCGGGGGGGGGGGGGGGGGGGAGGGAGCGCGAGCCGGCGACCAGCACCTTTTCTGGCGCTCGCCGAAATGGTTTCCATAGAAACAGACGCGTGCCTCTCTCTGTGCAGCGTCGCAACGCACCAGCACTGAACGGCGGCGGCGTGCCGAGCCAGGCGGGTGCGTATGTCGACGCGGCTAGGCAGGCGCTTAGAAGGCGGCGTCGCACGGAACGCCCGTAATTCACCGTCCGAGATCATAACGAACTCTGTCGTGGTAAGAGCCACGCGCGCTTAGAATGCCGACCCTGCTCTTTCTCTCTCTCTCTCTTCCCCTCCGCCTCCTCGTATCCTCCTCCTCCTCTCTTTTACAGCTCCCGCTGTCTCTTAGCGTCCATGTGGTAGCTCCGGCGCTCGTTGCTTACGCTCGAATGCGGTTGTGGTAGTTGGGAGGGGGGGGGGGGGAGGCGGGGGGCTGGCTCGGCTAAATTATCAAGCGACGGAGGCAAGATGAAGAAAAAAAATTGTTTCTCCTCCAGCGCTGTCTCGGCACCAAGCCTGCGCCGTGGTCGTGGTGTTTGGGGTTGCAAAGTAAAGGCGGAGTTATCAGCTCCGGCGCTGGAAATTATCAAAGTGAGCCAGAGAGTGATGGAAAGCAAGCAGCGAAGTGAAGCGGGGGAAGTGGGTAGGAAGGAGCGCAGTGGAAAAAGGGAGCCAGGAAAAATTACGCTTTCTCTCGCCGTCGTCGTTACTTACAGTTGGTCGCGGAGGGCTGACAGGCAGTGAAATGGCGAAACGATGAAGTATGGTAAAACGCTGCAGGGTTCCTTCTTCCGCCCTTCGTTGTTTTTAGTGTCTTCTTATACGCGACGCTTTAGCTTGACGCTGGAGTAAGCAGGCAAGATGTTTTTCGGTAAGACTTCCACCTCCCTTTTTCTTGCACTCTCACGGAGAGATGACCTACGAACCCAAGCTAAATTTTTGTTGGTTCTCTTGTAAAGGTGCAAAACATCATCTTCCGTAATTGCGGTGGCAGCCAGATATTCAGAGCGTTGGCCTTAGCAGGCTTGAATAAACCGAGACAGAAAATAGGCGATGATCCCCGTTTGTGACCAGTTTCTATTAGGAGCATTCTTCGCGCCACTTGCGACACACGTGCACATGTCTTCTTCGCTATGCTCTCCGACAAACATTTGTGTTGTCAACGAAGTCCCCGAGAATGGTTCACAGAGTGCTACCTCCTTTTTCCCGCTGAAACTATTCGTAGCTGAAACCCCGCTTTCATATATGTGTTTGCCACGAGACTGGATTTGCCTGGATTTGGATTTGACTGGATACTAGTAGCGACTCACGACAGTGCTGTGTTTGTAGTGAACAAATGTATCCAAAGCTTCCACGAGATTAAGGCATTTAATTATGCATCAAGTTTTCCTTCCGGAGAAAGTTCTGCTGCTCTTGGTCGAGTTCCTTGGAGCAGCGTGTTGTCCAAACAAGTAGAGTTATAGAGGCAGTCAACATTGTATCACTTTAATATCTGACTTCAACCGACCCTCTCAAATCGAAAATTGTTGCCCCCGGTAGAGTCTTCAAGCAAACAATTCTAAGGTGTTCTAATATAGGACTGAAAGATGCAAGTTACAAAGCTTGCGCTTAATACGTAGCACTTTTATATTGCTAATTTGCGTGAGAGGACAAACCTCCCAGGAGCCAACTTTTCTCGAATCGTTGTTCATTCACGGAAATCGCAAAACTTATAACGTTTGAACAATACTGCATAAGGAATGACCAGCTGCATAATTACTTTTTAATATGTTCTCGACAGGAGCGAGCGATATAAAACGGGAAACTAATGTAACTGAGAAGAAAAAGAAAGAAATAAACTTGGCCACAGAATTTGTAAGTGCTGTTGACAGGCTGGCCCCTGGGCGGGCACATATTAGGGTTAAGGTAGGCGCACACACAAAGTGTCGTACCAGCTACGTTACTACTTGTTTTCCGGACTGCCGCGTGACATTGAAAGTGGCCTTGTGGAGGCTAGAGCTTCCCAGAGCGGCCGTCATTGTTAGTGCGGAGTGATCACGTTTTTCAAACTGCTCGTCACGCACTTGAATGCAGTTTACGCCAGATTTTAAAAGTGGGCAGTATAATTACCAGAAGTTGGTTTAGGTCAATACTTGCGTAATATCGAAGATCAAGAAAACTACCCAAACAAACAAACAAACAAACAAACAAACAAACAAACTATAAATACATTTTTTCGAGATCATTTTGGCTGTTTCTTTAATTCTGCGTAATTTTCAAAAAGAAAAGAAAACTCGTTACGCAGTTATCCTAGCTTGAAAAAGCAATGAGGGCATCAACATGACCCCAACGTTTGCGCATTATGAACGCAGAAATCTCACAAATATCTTGAGCGAGGACAAGTTTCTCGCCACGAGTGCAATACGGCAGCACCTTTCTCATTATTTCTCTGCGTGACCTTCGCCTGGAACTACCTTTTCCGCCACAATGCAGCTACCGCGTGCTCGACACTCTTCAGCCAAGCAATTCGCACTATATATGGAGAGGTACCTATGCAACCGCCGCCTTTCTGGAGATCGATAACCAAATCAAGTAAAGTGAAGCCTCCTTTGCTCCCTTACGAAACCCACTAAACTGCCCCTAGAGGTCCACGCTATTCATATCACCGCAACCTTTCGGCACGCAGTCAGGGACAGCGTCCATGCCATCTTTTCTTTTTACATCTGTTCTAATCAACGTATTGACTAGAAATGAAAATGTGGCTTTGTTACTGCTGCGGTGGGAACTTTTAATTACTGAAAGGCCAGCTCGCATTTAACTTTTTAATGGTGGCACCAGTGTGCTCAGAGAGAAAAAGGAAATGAATGGTAGGTACGGTACGGTACGGTACGGTACGGTACGGCACAGTACGGTACGGTACGATACGGTACTGCACTGTACGGTACGGTATGGTACGGTTTGGTACAGTATAAAGGACGCCGTTATGGAGGGCTCTGGATTAATTTAGAACTCCTAGGGTTCTTTAACATGCACTGACATCGCTCAGCACACGGATGTTTTTGCATTTTACGGCGTTCCAACCCGCGACCTTGGTATCAGGGGCGGAATGCCAAGGCCCCCGAGATACTGTAGCGGCTTAAAAAAAAAAGGAGGAAAAAAGGTGAGGTTACCCATGAAGATGAGGACATATGGAAGCTACCCTACGCTGGGGAAGATACAAGAAAGAATAAATATAACGAGGGAATAAGAGAAAGAAAGAGAAATATCTTGTTGATAATGATGTTGAAGTGTGGCTAAAGGGATAATCAACGCGCATAAACTGATCAGAGCTGGGTTTGCGACGTAGTGCATGAGAACATGTTTTAATAGAAAGCGGTCTATGCTAAAGGCACAAAGCGCGGATGTGCTTACTGTGTTGGTACGTTTTTTTGTGTGTAGTTTAGATTAATATCACAGATCACTGCAGTGAATTAATAGCAAAATAACATGATCTCCCTACACCTGCCCCCGCCCCTCTTTCTTGATCGTTGTAGGTCCTACTGAGCGTAATTGTAAGTTCTTAGTAGGAAGAAAATGACGGGCCGTCGGCGTATATACAAACGCAATTAGGTAGGAAATAGCAGTTTTTAAGTATTTAGGGGAGGCTACTCGAGGGCGCTGTGTGGTTGGTCTCCGTTGGCAATTTTTGAATGTACTGCTTTGAAGGCACTTTTCAAGTTCTTAAAGGACTCAGGACGGAGTGCAAAGTTGTGATCTATCAGTGTGTGCCCTGTGTGCCCAGCAAGTAATGGCCAACGGACAAGTGTAAAAGTGATCTCCCTTTGCTCTCTCCCCTTTCATTCTCTCCCTCCGTTCCCCTTCCCACGTGCAGGGTAGCATACCGGGCGTCGCCTAGTTAACCTCCCTGCCTTTCCGCTCGTCTTTCTTTCTCTCTCTCTCTCTCTTGAATGTACTGCAGCTTCACCCCCCCCCCCCCAAAAAAAAAAGGAAAAGAAAAAAGAGAACAGTAACGCGGAGAACACTCAGCATAAAGAATGTTCGACGATCTGTCTAGGCTGCTACGTCAGCGCTGATAGCTAGTTTTGTCTAATAATCAGCGCCGAGATTACAATTAGCCACCCCTATTTTTATTCAGTGCTGCTAGGAAAGGGTTCCTGTGCTTAATTCACGTCATCGGGGCTTTTGTGAGAGCAAAGCGAGCCACTAACGCCGTTCTTCTGGAAGTCTTCGCAGCAATGCTTCCAAAAGTTCAAGCATTTTAAAGAAGAAAAAAAAAAGACGTATCCAAAATTAATTCTCTCGGCTGGGGCCTCCTTTTGAAGCTAGGCCAGAGTAAAGAAAAAGTTCCTTTTGTTTTCTTTCGCTTTCTTCCTTCGTTCTTTTTGAACCAGGTTCTCGGTCTCGCAAATGAAGTTTTATGGCAGCTGGAAGCGTTCTCGGGGCCTGCATCTCGAGCGGTTCTTTGTGTGCTTTTCGCTCGTCTCATATTGTGGCGCTTTTTTTCGCAGCGTCCTCAGGTGGCTGTTCTTTTTTTTTACATCCTTCAATGGCGTCGAAACACGTGTGTGCGTGTGTTTCGGGTTTCGTTTTTTTTTTTTAACAAACGCGTTCAACTTACTCGGCATTCATTTGGCGCCAGCATTCTCAGTCGGTTAACGATTTTGGCTGCTTCCGGAAGATTGGCTTTCCCTTTTCTACACCGGTATACGTTTATGCCTGCTTTTCATTGAGGAGACTAACAACAAAAAAATCACCGACGTTGCTAAATGTGCAAAGTTCACCAGTAGCATACGCCTTGCGAAAGGTTACAAGTTACAAAAGCTTACAAGTTACAAAGCTCTAAAATACGAGATAAAAAAGAAATCAGTATTCAAGATCAAATACGGACTTTCTGTTTACTAAATCCGCTTGTAACAAGAGCCTCTGCTCACCCGTAGGCGCCGATGGCCGTGACTGTATTTTCTATCGCCAGATTTACCCTCTTCTTTATGTTCAGAATTTTACCTTGTTGTTCGAGCAGCAGAAAACTTGGGGGCAAATTTACATTGCTCAAACTGAAACATAAGTGTAGTGTCAGAAAAAAAGTTGCTTCATTTACAACTGCACAGTGAAAAATTCCTATTTGTTCTCTTTAATATGACGTCCACAGCGTACGCAGCTGCTTCGGATTCAACTTCTTTGTCATCTTCTGAAGCGATTCAAATAAGATATTTGTGGCTGTAGAACGTCGAGCTGTCATGCTAACCGTCACTCTTTGCTTCCTTTTTTCCTCAGCAAGCCTGCGGATGCTGAAATGGCGTCATCCAGTGCGTATTTTTAAGACGTAAGATCAACGGTCTGGTTGCTCTCATGCTATGAGTTAAAAGGACCTTGTCTTGCAACTTGTGGCAACAGGGAGGTCAGCTCTGTCTTATTATGCGAGAAATGAGCATTTAAGCCGTAGTTTCAGAGTAACGCTGTACATTAAAGGATAGAGGGCACGCAATCGTATTGCAAGAACAACCATCCAGAGAAAATTTTGGCCAATCTCGGTGCTTTACTTTTCTCTGAGTCCTCAATATATGGCTGGCACTCGCTACTGCGAGGTTTAAGACGTACATTATCGGTGGCCACTTCTTGCAAAGCGGACATGAAAGAGCGTTCACCATAACAAACATTCACCTAATAAACCTGGTTGTTGTACACATCTTTTACCTCTGAAAGTAAATATTTCTTCGTATACAGCCTAATAACTGAGGCCTAATTCGAGCTTCATATTTTGTCCATTTAAGAACTCCACGATAAAGTAGTTGATGTACATTATACAATTCAGTGCGACGTCAAAAATGGCTCAGGTGAGAAAACAAAACAAAAACCATCGGTGGCTAATACAATTTGCAAATAAAGGTGTACTTGATTACATTGCCTCCGGCTTCAGCACAAAAATATAGAGGACGTAATTTTATTGTGAACCCTTGGTGGAAATCCCCAGTTATTGAGGTCAGTACCAGAGTCACGCAGCCGCGGTACGAGACCTTTTCTTCACATCGTTCTTCTTTGGTCCACGCTAAGGAGCGCCGAAAGTTAATGCGATTGTGCGACTTATCCGCTGCTCTACACAAACACTCGGGGACTCAATCGATTTCGCTTCTGCTTGTCCTAACGCACACCGACACACAGTTACCCGGAGACTCAGGTCTCCGCGCAACGCTTTCTCTGGCACTCAGCTTGGGATGAACACCACTCCGTCGACTCTCTCTGGGGAAATCAACTTGATCCTACTTTGATGCGCAGTTCTTGAAGCAGAATCCTAATAAAACACAGAAGCTATGATAGCGCAGAATCCCTGAATTTAATTAGGTAAACAATTAAAAAAATCATCACAAAGAACAAATTATAAACACAGACGACAAAGAAACGGTTAACAACAGAAACAAAAAATGTATATAAAACAAGGCCGGGAGGCAGGATCAAAATCGAGGGGTAAATAAGACGCGATGGACGATTTAAAAAGAAAAGGAAAAATGGAAGCAAGAAAAAACAAAACAAAAAGGAACGAATCAACAGAGAAATGGTGAAGAAAAGTTTGATCGACTGGAGAAAGAAACAACAGGATACAAGATAAGCTCCATCGTTTTGCCATAGAGTATTGCAGCCATAACGAAAGCAGCGCGTCTGTGTTTAGACACTGCGGGCTGAGCCGACAAAGAAAGCTTGTTTTCGGTGTGCCAATCTTTTGATCCCAGCGAGGACAAAAGCGCGCGTGAAGCAAGTTTTATTTGCGATTCACCCGTTCCTGAAACAATCGGACTAATCTCCTCTTTATTACTTTTTCTTTTTTATTCTTTCTCTCCCTCCCCCGGGAGTGTTCCACGTGCCACTAAGATCCGACTTAGGCACAATAGAACTGCCTTGCGAGAGAAAAGGTAGTGGGAAGATAAGGGTGCATCCCCGCTCATGATAAGTGTCCTCGTTAAGAAGGGCAGAGATCACGTCGGAAAGCGGCGGTCGATTATGAATGAAAGCGGGTAGAACGGAGATGCGGCTTTACATTCAGGAGCGGCCTTAACCGTAAAATTGATAAATAAATAATAATTGGTATTTGAGGAAAGGAAATGGCGCAGTATCTGTCTCATATATCTTTGGACATCTCAACCGCGCCGTAAGGGAAGGGATAAAGGAGGGAGTGAAGGAAGAAAGGAAGAAACAGGTGCCGTAGTGGAGGGCTCCGGAATAATTTCGACCACCTGGGGATCTTTAACGTGCACTGACATCGCACAGCACACGGGCGCCTTAGCGTTTTTCCTCCATAAAAACGCAGCCACCGCGGTCGGGTTCGAACCCGGGAACTCCGGATCAGTAGTCGAGCGCCCTAACCACTGAGCCACCGCGGCGGGGCCCGTAAAATTGAGATTCTCCGTTCTAGAGCAGCGTTAACATGCCTCGACAAAGAAAGGAAGATGAGTTCTTTAAGAACAAAAAAAATAGTTGCAATGGAGGGCCTCGAAAATTAATTTTCCGCTTGCAAGCATACAAGGCTACGGCACAGACACACGGGTGATTGAGAGTCGTCATCAAAACTCTCTCCGCCAAACTGCCGCGCTTATGTCTGGCGTCCATCACGGAGCGTCGTACGGGAATTTCGTTCGAGAGAGACCGAATAGGCGAGAAAAATGACAGAGGGGAGAAAAAAGACTGCACGGTAGCGGTAGACGCGAATTCAGAGTACAAACGCACATGCGGACACTGAAACTGTAGCTTCTAGAACACGATGTAATGTAATGTAATGGGATGCGTAAATTTTCATGAAATCCGCGCTAAAACTTTGCGTTTGTGAAGAGATAGTTAACCTTGGTAAACGCTTGAGGTTCCACCTGGTGGACGTTGTATGTGTCGAGGAAGTATCGATCGAATTCCTCTCGGTCTCCGGCGTCTGGAAACTGAGCCTTTTGACGCCAGATGGCGACGTGGGCACAGAAGAAGCGCGCTGAAGTTTGGCCCACGATGGAGGCAGAGCCGCGGTGCTCAGGAGAAACGCCTGTGGTGAACCTCATATTCTGTCTTCTCACATACGTGACAGCTCGCACCACGAAACCATGGCCGAGATATCGCAAGAGGGCTTCGTGACAGTCTTGCTCCCGTCACTACGGCAGTCACGGTAGTCATGACGTTGCTTTTACTGTCACAATAGCAGAATATCCGGCCTATAACCCACCGTTACAACGCGCAAAGTACTTTGAAAAATCATTCGGCACCTAATCTTCTAACTCCAGCAGTATCTTCCACCTGGGCGACAAGCCGTGGGATATATCAATACAGCTTCCCATACTGCCTCAAAGCCTCCGGCATCTACTGCTTTCCAAGATCCTTTCCTAATAATCTGCGACACGTACCGACGCTCAGAATTTACCGCGCAACGTTGATAGATTGTTTAATGGCATGCAATGTTGAAAAACATGCATCCTCTGGATTTCACCATAACACTCCGACCTTCCGCAGGCATTATGAGCTTGTAAGTAGGAAAAACAGATGGTTAGACTTCCGAACGTCGGTGGTGTACAATTAAAAAAATAATTTTATTCGATCAAAGAAACCATTGCTTCGGACGCACTACGCCAGGAGACTTGAACAGCAACGCATAGCCAACCGTGTGACACTCCTTTCTTCGTTTCATGACACAGAAAAATGACCACCAGGAAGAACTAGTTAGCGCCATTAACGTTCATTAATGTGACAAACAGAGGAAATGCATTGAAATTCTTATCAGCACATGGAATGAGCTAGGCAAGCGCGATAGCGGCGTGCGCCGCTGGATGCTACGTATGACGCCACACGATATTTTCTTCGCTGGTTTTTCAAGAAGAGTGACGGTGGCCTGCACTAAGCAATAAAGTAGACCTCTGAGTGAATTTTACTAGGATTCTCTTCGACATTTGTTTTTGTTTCTCCTTTTAAATTGTTCATCGCCGGAGTTCAGGGCTGATAGCTTGCGAGGAGAGCCACTCGCCGACTCAGGTATCCAATGAAGGGCTGATTTCAGCTCCTTTTAACGTGCTGGCAGTGTTCAGGATGGTTTGCTAGTTGCCATTCGGTGTTAAGGGGCGAACTTTTGAACAACTCTTGCCTTACAGTAAACAACAAAGATAAAAATGAGTACATAGCCAAAATGAACTTATACAGTTCATCAAAAATAAATGAAAGTGGGGTGACAACAATAGGACTTTCCAGGAGTAGAACAGCATTCATAAAACCATTTTAGTTTGAGTGGAAGCATCTGTGCCGAATTGAATTCGGTTTTTCGATTTATGGCAATGTGCTGTATACCGAAGTGGCGGACATAACGACACCATTAAATTCGTGTAACGAACAGAAGGCGCGGAATGCTGTTTTCACTTCCACCCAAGTAACGAGAAAAGAGTTACTGAAACCTTCCTTGGTTAGTCTGTCTCACCTTCCCTTTTACTCTCCCTTTTCAGTCTACTTACTTTACCACTGTACACTGCTTTCTCGCTTACCTCTACATACACAACATACAAAACAACCCCGCCAACCCGCCGCGAGTATTGCCTGGAATAAAATAAAATACGTATAATACCGGCTTTTTGACACGTCCAAATTATCCTGACCCAGTGCTCGTCCCAAACATCAACTGGAAATTGCTTGCAGCGAGAGAAGTAACTCAATCAGCGATCTCCGCTTCTCCGCACGTACAACAAACTTCTGCTTATGCACGTCATAGAGCATCTGGATTGAGAAAAAAACTTGTTGCTCAGCTAAGTAGTGCATATTTGCAGGCGACTCGTTTGCGCAACATAAACACAGCACGAGCGAATACTCCGCGCTTTTTCCCTAGCGCCTAAATTTTTCTGCGCAAGCTTGTCCCCTGAAAATATGCACCACGTAGCCCATCAGCAAGTTTTCAATTGTTAGGAACCGGTTTGCCGTTATGCTAGAAACGTTCCTCCTGATCTCCATTTCTCTGCACCGGCGGAATTTAACTGCCCCAGCGGAATTCGGAAAAATGCGTCGAGCTTGAATCCCGAGTTGGGTAGTTTTCTCTCGACTTGATAGCGGTGTGTCGACGTCTAAGCTGTGCAGCTCATCGCTCTTTTCAGCCGAAGCAGAACGGGCGCTCTCAGGAATGGCAAGAATCCGGCCATTCGATTCTTTGAAAAAGAGCCAAGCATTCGGAGCATACTTCGTTCCTTCTAAAACTATGCGAATGCCTCAGAGTCTGAAGCAGCTCTTAAAGCATGTCTGAGAACCCAGCAGAGCAGCGTGAAATGTCAAGGTTACTTGTCGTTCGCGTGATATTAGACTAGCTTCATCTCCCACGGTATTCTCACATTTTTTTTTTTCGGGCGCTGTCTAGTTAACCTTCCTGCCTTTCCGTCTCTCTCTCTCTCTCTCTCTTTCAGTGTGTTTCGGTCAAGCATTTGTGTTTTGGCAAGATTTGGTTAGGTTTATAAGGTTCGAGGCCCCAAAGCGACTCAGGCTTTGAGGGATACCGTAGTGGAGGGCTCCAAAACTTCCTATTGCCCTCCGCCCTGCCACGTACAGCGACTGGGTCTTGCCAATAATCAATAAGCTTTGATGAAGTCGGTGACCTTCGAAGGAATCAGCACCCGCCTCGGCCGCCGTGACTAATGCGGGCCACACGAAGTTCACGCACACGATGCTAGCATCTTGCCTGGCCTGTTGCGAAAGGAATGGAACCCAATGTAGGAGAAATAGCATCGATTAATCAAGCATCCTGTCGTTTTTCAGCTCTTGTCCTCTGTTCTCGCGTCTCTCTCCCGACCTTGTTGCTTCGCGCTGCCGCTTTCCATGATGATTCACCAACTAGCCCGCACCAAGACCTTAATCGATGATATTTCTCCCATACATTGGGCTCCTTTCTTTCACAACAGGTCTCGCATCATGTGTGTGAACTGCATCGCCATCACGACCTGCAAATCAAGAGTCCTGTCGTCTTTCGGCGCTTGTCCGGTGGGCCCCATACCCGCACAGCTGCATCGAGCAATGTGCACATGGGGGCTTTTAATAAAAGACCCGTTTCACTCAATCAACCAGTTGGGGTTCTTTAACGTGTGCTATAATCGCACAATACACGGGCCTCTAGAGGGTTTCACCTCCATAAAAATTTGATCGCCGCGGCCGCGACCGAACTGTTGTGTTTCGTGTCAGCAGCCGAGCACCTTAAGCACTGAGCCATCGTGGTGGCTGAACAAAAGCTTTTCCATCGCTGCAGTTATAATTAGTGCGCATCTGCCTCGGCTATACGCATGTAAGGGTAAGGAATTCGCACGAAAAGAAATATATAACACGAAATATGTGAAATAAAAATAAATCACGAGTCTGATTCCTTTATTCGTTTTTCGTCAAGGCTGGCAGGGACGTGCAGAAGGATTCAATCGCGTAAAAGCCATGTGCACCTCCCACGCAAAAGTAACACAACTGTAAAATTCGGTTCATGAAGAAGTATAAGAGAAAATGGATGACACAATAGAGATTCTATTCCGACAGCGCAGACAAATCTTCTCTAATACTCTGCTTTTCATTACTACGCTTGTAGCAGTCCTTTGCTCTTCCTGTCACCATTCCTCATCCATTTCCTTAAATTATATGAACTGTTCCTTTAATACAAACTACCGCGCAATGTCGGCTCCAACAAACTCCCACTTTCCGCTGCTTTTTTTTAATATTTGCTATTAATTTCACTGGCGGAATTTAATAACGCGGCCAAAGCAATTTCAACCGCGAAAGCAGCGTCGGCGTCTGGTGCGAACGCCACCGAAATCCGAAAAGACAGCACCCGATTACACGCTGCTGTCGCTTGGTCGAATCCGCGCTTCGAGTGTCGCCCACTCACGCTGAGTGTCGGCGGGCGACGCGGGGTGCACTGCCGTGACAGGTGTGCCAATCGCGAAGTGAAAGAAGAATAAAGCAAGAGTGCAGCTACTTAAAAGAGCCTGAGCCAGTTGTTACCGAAATTACCAATACGGTGCGGCACTTTCTACTCGGACCGCAGCCGAAGACGACGAGGATTGGAGGATAAAGGCAGGAAGCCACACGTCTGCGTCTGTGGACCCCCGAGGCACTCCCTAGGATCATAAGAGAGAGAGAGAGAGAGAGAGAGAGAGAAATGTAGAAGGAGAGGGAAGCTAACTTCACCCAAAGGATGCGAAGGAACGAACCGCGACTCCCAAAATAACCGGATCGAAGAGGGGCACGTGAAGACAAAAAACAAACAAACAAAACAATAAATAAAGAATGATCCAGAGGCGGGCGCCCTCTCCTCTCTTGACGCACCGGCGTCGCCCGCATGGGAACAACGGCAGCGCGCTGCTCGCAGGCACCCCCGGGGCCGCTACGGACTCGGGGCCCCGCGTTGGCACCGGATGCGGGAAGCGGGCGGTGTCCAGGTGAACAATGGGTCAGCGCCAGCCGTGAACGCTTTTGTAGCCAGGCCCTCGGTGTGGTCCGGAATTCCCGGCTGTATGGCGTGTCCCCAGAGTGCGACAGCGATGGAGCAAAAACGTCTGTAGCGGTGGTTGCAACACGAGGCTGTTTCGCGTACAGGGAGAGAAGGAGGGCGTTGGAGGGCTTTGGCTCTCTAGCTCCGCTGGCCGAACGATAAAAAAAAGTCAGCGAAGCTCTTTCGTTGCTGAATTTGTCTTCTTTTTCACCCCGAGCTTTGGAATGTCAGTAAAGTCCCTCCACTCTGCAGCAGCGGTTCGCTTTGGGAAGGACTGAGGCGCACCAGCTGCGATCAAAACAACAATAAAGAGTTGTTTGTGAACGTGCAGCGCATTCCTTGAAAGTGCCCCAGCGTTCCAGAGAGCACGCGCTTAGCAAAACGGGGCGTCAACAGTCGCCCCCGCATAGTTAAACAACAAACAGGAAAAAAGTTATTACCTGAAGGGGACCTCCAATACGCGTAGGAGGTTTGCGCAAGCGGTTGCAGAAGGTTTCACCGGTTATATTAAATGAGAGCTACTTGATTATTCAGGTACTCTGGCGAGGCTATAACGCGATATAGCGTTTAATTTACACCGCCCTAGCGGGTTCCTATAAATTTTCAATGCGCTTGTAAAGCCTGGTTAATCTCCTGTGGCTCAAGTCCGCTCACCCCGCTGCCGCAGGTCTCAACGAGCAGCTTTCGCATGAAATAAGAGCGCTGTTCGGGATTGGAGGCATTGCGCTTGTCGGGGTCATTTTTCTTCTTTTTTTTTCTTTCTTTCTTTCTCTCTCTCTCTCTCTTTCCTTCTTTCTTTCTTTCTTTTTTGCGAACAGTTCCTTCCATCGCGGACAAAATCGCGGCATTTGAGAAACTATAAACAAAGTGGACGAGGCAGATAACTTCCTCTGTTAACTATCTCCCAAGTACTGGGCTTCTTTCTCACAGGTAGAGCGTTCCGTTTAGCAATTTATTTATTTATTTATTTATTTATTTATTTATTTATTTATTTATTTATTTATTTATTTCAGCATTCATGGTATCAAAATTGAGCGCTATTTTTCAGGCTGAAATTCGAGTACCAATCGGGTTATTCAACACATTCCTGATTCGGGTAATAATTTCAACCACTTGGGGATCTTTAACGTGCACTGACATCGCACAGGCGCCCGTGTGCTGTGCGATGTCAGTGCATGTTAAAGATTCCCAGGTGGTCCAAATTATTCCGGAGCCCTCCACTACGGCACCTCTTCCTTTCTTCTTTCATACCCTCCTTTATCCCTTTCCTTACGGCGCGGTTCAGGTGTCCAACGATATGTGAGACATACTGCGCCATTTCCTTTACCCAAAACCAATTATTATTATTATTATTATTATTATTATTATTATTATTATTATTATTATTATTATTATTATTATTATTATTATTATTATTATTCTCTGGCTATTTCTTCCAGCATAAGTACTCCGTTTTGAGGGAGCATTATAAACATGAAATGTTTTTAGCTCCCATTGTGAGCGCGCTGCGGGTGACCTTAGCGCCAGGCCGTGGGGAGAAACGGAGGCGAACCTAAACGAACTTTGGCGAAACTTTCAGTCACCCGGCGCCTGGTGCTACGTGTTGCTCTGCCGCCGGAACGGGGCACGCGTCAACAACAGCGCCTTCGTGGTCCAGTGGTGGGCGAAGCTGGCGCGAATCAGCCTGAGTTCGGACTTGCAGACCAAGAGGCTCCCGTGCTCTCCTAGTGGCTACCCTAAGCGCAGTGGCCCAACAAATGTTGCCTATTTCGACGACCTATAGTAAACTGGAGAGGTTGCATTGCCTACAAGCTTCTCCAAAGCGCATGTATTTTGGCACGATGTAGGAAAAAATTTGTTGGGCCACAGCGCAGAGGGTATCCGCGTTTTCGAAATTCTAAAAACCGATATGGATATGATTTACTGTGGGCTACGCGGCTCTGAATAATTAAGGAGCCTAACAGCAATAGTTAAAAAGCGAACTATTCAATATTAGTTAACCAGCCTACTAGTTAGCACGTCTTAGCTGTATTCTGATGTATACTTCACCGCGGACAATGCTGTGCCGAAAAAAGCGCTCTTATAACGCCAAAACCCTATTTTTAAAAAAAATGTGTAAAGTCTTAGGTGAAACACCCCGTATACGCTATGTTCAAGGCGGTGCATTCAACGTATTGTTCTGGCAAACTACATTCTGACTATCGTGCTTTGTTCGATTTTTCAGAAATCCTCGTGGGGCACAAAAATCCAGCGAAAAAGAACGAGTTTACCGGCTCGCCCTGTTTTGTAGTACCCTCCTTTGTTATCCCACGTCAATGAAGATAATACTTTTTTTTTCACTATTACCGACTCAACAACGAGCGAAAAAGCATATTTCATGGGTTATCCTGACCATCTCCTATGTGCAGCGCTAATTATAAGCGCAATTTTTCCTTCTTGCTTTCATGCCCCTATGTCGGCCGGGAATATAGCAGGGGACCTGTATCTCAATATCAGTGCTATCTAATCGCAGCCCTCGCGCACAATATTGGGAAGCCAGGCGTCGCGAGAGAACGGAGGAAATTCAAGGTTGCCTGCGTCTACCGCTCTACACATGACCAGCTCATTTGTTACTATTTTTTGGCTACTGAGGATGCCCCAAGTAGCAACGACGTCGATAAGAACAAACCAATCTCCTGCAGCAAGGTGAGCACTAAGAAAAAGCCCAAGCTGCTCCCACATGTAGCGTTTGCCCAATCCCGCATACAGGCACAGATGTTTTCTTTGGCGCCGGTTTGCGCTGTCGGAGGAAATGAGAACTGCGCATTGTAAGCAGTGCAGCGCCGACGCCCAACTGCTCTGGGAAACAGTAGCAGCCCACACGTGGATGTCGTGGGGCCCCCAGCGTATATGGCCCGTAAAACGTCCGACTGTAGCGGCACCAAAAAAAGAAGGCTGCTTCGGCATCCGTGCCGGTCCTGCTCCATTCCTGGTTACTGAGTCTCAATGTTTGCGCGATGGCGCAAGGTCAGATGAACGTGGCGCTGAGGCCGGGAACGACTGCGCGCCGCCTCGGGCGAAGAAACTCTCTGGGTCTTCTCGAAGAAACGCGCACGATGTAAACGAATAGAAGCAGTATTTAGCTCTACAGAGTCTTCATTTCCTGCACTCTTGGGAAACGGTGGCTAATTTAGACGCGAACTTGACAAGAGTACGTCCCGAGATATATGCAGGCTAACTTCGTCGAGATTGAGCTCAATGGTCCTGATCCGTATAAGCTAACTGGTGGGCTATGAGATTTTTGTAAATCAGTGAGGCGTATACCAACCCTAAAAATTAGTGATTAAATCACTATACCTGGATCATGAATGGCAATTTACCAATATTCCTCATGAGAAAAGTGTACAACGGGTGTATCTTACCGGTATTCACCTACGCGGCAGAAACGTGGGGACTAACGAAAAGAGTTCAGCTTAAGTTAAGGACAACGCAGCGAGCCATGGAAAGAAAAGTGATAGGTGTAACGTTAAGAGATCGGAAGCGGGCAGAGTGGGTGAGGGAACAAACGCGAGTTAATGACATCCTGGTCGAAATCGAGAGAAAGAAATGGGCTTGGGCAGGGCATGTACTGCGAAGGCAAGATAACTGCTGGGCCTTAAGGGCAACGGAGTGGATTCCAAGAGAAAGTAAGCGTAGCAGGGGGCGGCAGAAGGTTAGATGGGCGGATGAGATTAAGAAGTTTGCAGGCAAAGGGTGGATGCAGCTGGCAAAGGACAGGGTTCATTGGAGAGACATGGGAGAAGCCTTTGCCCTGCAGTGGGCGCGATCAGGCTGATAATGATTACCTGAATACCACGCGGATATGGATATGGTTATGGATATGGTGGTGGTGGTTACTGGTCGGTAGTGGTGGTGGTGGTGATGGCTACGACAAGCCTAGCTCAAAACGTGGTTGTGGTACGGTGGCTGAGATGCTTCCAGAAGATGCAGCGGGAACTCAAGGCTCGGGAATGGCAGAAGCAGCATGCATCTCGGTAGCGTTGAATACCCACAAAAATCGAGGTTGGCTAATAGGCCCATACTCTGTCCTTGAATGGTTGACAAAAAATGGCCGGCGGTTTAACATTGCTAAGCACGAAATATTGCGCGAATGCACAGTATTTTGCAGCTAGATACCATCGCCACGTACCTGAACACGCGATTGAGGTGTCCACTGAACCAGGGAGCCAGTTATGCGCGTCTGCAACTTTTTCATTGCCAATGCCAATTTACCCAATGTACGCCAGCGGCCTATGCTCCAGTGCAGCGTTTCTGCAGTAATGTGTTCAACGACAACGCGTACTGCTCTAGCGCCGTGCTTCTGCCACAGCGTTGTTCACGCCAACGCATGCAGCGCGCATCTCTCTGTCACTACCGCCACATGGCGGCTGCGTTTTTATGGAGAAAAACGCTGAGGCGCCCGTGTGCTGTGCGATGACAGTGCACGTTAAAGATCCCCAGGTGGTCGAAATTATTCCGGAGCCCTCCACTACGGCACCTCTCTCTTCCTTTCTTCTTCCACTCCCTCCTTTACCCTTCCCTTACGGCGCGGTTCAGGTGTCCAACGATATATGAGACAGATACTGCGCCATTTCCTTTCCAAAAAAAACCAATTATTATTATTATTATTATTATTATTATTATTATTATTATTATTATTATTATTATTATTATTATTATTATTATTATTATTATTAAGCGCGATTATTAGTTTGCTAGTAGAATTAGTGAATGAAAAAGATGCGCAATACACAGCGGTATGGTGTGTTGCAGTTGAACACGAGGTTTGCTCGGCTGCGGCGACAGCCTAGTGCTCTCGCGCAGTGGCCAGCGAATCTGATCTGTTCTCGCCGCCGCGGGTTCGAATCCTTTCTTTCACTTCACACAAACCCGCAAACAGACCTTCAAGCATCCCAAGGCCTTCCTCGGGATTTACCCATCGAAATAGTGCTTTCGACCTAAAAGGCAGATGTATCCATGCACATATCCGTGTCAACTGTTCCTGCAGCTGTGTATCCTGCAGCGGACTAACTACCTATCTGTACGAACTCATCTCAGCCACCGTAAAATAAGGCCTTTTGTGCTTTAATGAAATTTCGCAATATATTACGAGCTCTTTAATGGTCAAGCTTCTGTCTTCAAAACTCGAAATTACGGAAAGGGGGGGGGGGGGTAGAGAAATAAAAACCTGGACGTCACTGTACCGAGCACAAGTCTAGCCAATCAGCCGTCGGTCATTGTTACCGAAGAACTTTGCGCAACTGCTACCTTTCTGTCTTTCTTCCTCTCAGATCGGCCAGAAAAAAAAATGTAGGTCGACCTACAGGATGGAGAGAAATTGTTCGTTTTTCCGGTCGCTGTACTGCGTCATATCTAGAATAGAACGACTGGCTGTAAGTCCCCAAAGTTTTTTTCCAGCGCTAGTGCGCGCAAACCAAGGAAATCCTATCGAGTTGGCCATGGAACGCGCGTTTCTCAAGCGTATATGTATCCCTTGAAACGCAGGACGCTTCTCGATGTTCTCTTGCTCAACCTGGAAACTATAAAGAATGTAGAAGGAAGCGCAGAAGACTGCTCTTCTTGTTTCTGGTTCTCATCTCTTGTCTCGTCTTTCTTTTTTTCTAATTTTGAAGCACGAACCACGGACGCAGCAAGTATGAAACGAAACTAAGAAGATATAGCGCGGAACATGAGATAGGCTGTATCGTATAGACAAGACAATACCTTAACACTTTCAGGGTTAGAGAAACAGTTGATGAAATCTTCCAAAGGTTCTATTTTTGCTTTACTTTTTGTTCTGAACTACGTACTGAAAAAGTGAAAACCATAAAAAAATGGATCAAGGTAGAGAGAGGCTAGGCAGATGATTTCTTCACACACACAAAGTGAACAAGATAGGGGGAAGCCTCACTGTGCTTGCCAACGTTTCGACAAGGTGACGTCTTCGTCTTGGCAAAGCGTTCATTACTGGCAGGGAGGAAGGCTTGGTGAGGGGAAGGAGGGTATAAAGTGGGAAGAGTGTTAGGATGAGGAGTGTGAATCTTGTCCGCGCATGATGACAGCTAAAAAGGACTAACCGGTTGACCTTCAAAACTGTGAAAAGAAATACATCAGCTAAGTAGAAAAGAAAAATAGATCAGTGCATAAAGCTAAATCCAATCTCCTAAGCGCAATGCGGGCTGGCCTTCTCGCCTATAGCACACCGCTTTCTTCATTTTCATAATTACGGAACACTATCTCGCCAGTGTTTCTTTCAAAAATCCGTTCTGCCCGAAAGAAAGTGACTGCGCATTTTCACGTCGTCACGGCAGAGAACTCGCCGCTCCCAGTGCGCTTCGTTAATTGTTATTTTTCATTACCTTCACGCCTCGCGAAAACATAGACGCACGGCATGCTTGGCTTACAAGGAGGGACAATGCAAAATAAACGATAAACAAACGAGGAACGACCTCCAACGAGTGTAACAAAAGTTCAGAAAGACACAGCGAGAAATAAAGGTCACGCGGTATAACAGTTGCGGCCGCTTACAGAAGCCTGCTCGCACGTGATAACCTACTGGTACAAGGTCAGAGAAAGGAAGGATAGAGAAAGAGGGAAGGAGAGAAAGGGAGACACGGAGCGCGTTGCATTAGCAGCCGGTCACGGCGGCTTGCGCATCAGCCGAGGCGCGCAAGAAAGACTGAAAGAAAAAAAAAAGGAAACAGGATGAAAGAAAGCAGTGGGGCGAAAGGAGCAGAAGAAGGCTTCCAAACCAAGCTGTCGAGACCGCAAACACAGCGTCAAAAATTAATGGTCTGTTGCGCTGACAAGTGGCTTCGCGGTCGAGAGGTATAGGAGAGGAAGGCGGAGGTGGGGGGGGAGGCAGGGTACGAGCACAGTGAACAGAAAGCAGTAGAAGCTAGAGTTGATTGGATCCGATGTGCCGCCCGAGATGGCGAAAGCGAGAAGCCGGGGTTTTTGTTTTCGAGCTGGATGTTATTATTGTGTTCGTTCCTTTCTCCGTACTGCGGGACAATCTTTTCGAGTTGCGCTGACGGGAAGGCAGCTGTTTTATTTTGTGCCGTACACGTAACGGAGAGGGGGTAGCGTTAATGCAGCGAGCATCTGGTGCTGTTCAGTATGTATCCGCTGCCTTACTGATCTATACAGTGAAGGTCGAAATAAAAAAGTAACTTAGAAAAGGGAAAAGTATTGTACCTTATATCGACCAGCATGGGGGCATGTTTTCTGAAGAAAGAATGTCGGAGCCATTACTCCTCATATCGCCAACGAAATGTTTCGCTCTCTTATCGATTCAAAGGCTTAAAGCCTATCATAAATAATGACGATCTGTGCATGGGTGGGAGAAATCACTTATAAAACCACGGATGAAAATTTTAAAAAGAGCAAAGCGCTGAACCGCGAATAACTCGAAAGAGACTGTTCATTGTCGTCAGTGTCCGTACACATTCACCTTCAATGCACATTCGCCGTCATTCGGCAACGCCAGTTTGCGTGATTTCTTCTTTATATTTCTGAATAACACCACTGTGTGAAAATCAATGTCCCTACGTCTTGATTTAATGGCAAATAAAAAACTTGACTGAAATTAGAGAAAAGTGGGAGACGAGGCAGAACGAATGAGAAAAGTCGCAAAAAAAATGGAGGTTTTAAAAAGAGAGAATAGGGGGAAGAAATTTGTTTTATTACATGGAACAAAGTTAAAAATAACAGGTCAACCAAGGTGCATGCTCTAGCAATATCCCGACTTCAAGAATGTAGGGGGATGCAAGAGCATAATTTTCGCGAGGTAATCAAATTAGGCACTGATTTGACTAGTACGTTTTTTCCATGTTGAACCCGGCAGGAGCCGTCATAAACTTTCCACTCGTGCGAGAAAGGGTCACACTAAAGAAGAAGCCGCTTTCTCTTTTTCCTTAGTTCTAAACAGTCTTCTCGCGCCTTAATACTGTAATCCCAGCTGTTGCCAGCAGCATTTCTTTCTATTTTTTCCTTGCGTTTCCTCTTTGGTGCGCTTTGCGCTACTTAAGCATAGATACCCTCCCTTCACAGTCAAATAGCAACAGACGCCATCGTCTCCTCGTACTCCGGCTTAAAAGCAAGCTCTGGGCACACTTTTATCTTGACCGCACACACCTCTCTCGTTGGGAGAGCAAGATCCTGGAGGCTTCTTGTTCTGCTGACGTGTGGCCGGAACAACACCTAGCGCATCACAAAAGGCCCGTCTCGGAATTCCTATGCAGCGCCAGGCTCGAAGACCAAACTCTGGCTATCACCGGGGAGCGCTTACGTGCTTGACTCATTTCTGTTTTGTATCTTCGTGCACCAAGCCTCTATGCACTTCCCAGTGTCTCCCTGCACCTTCGCGTACACCCAGGATCTACCAGAATAATCCGCACTTTATCCACTGAATGAAAACTCGTTTTGTTACTTTATTCTGTACTTCCAGACTCCAGGGTCTTCTCGTATGCTCATCTACAACTGCCGCCATTGAAAGTGCGCCACACGCAGCACGAGCTCGGTAGGTTAGGTTAGGTTCTGGAAGCTTACGTTTCCTTACGTATAGCAGCCGTGCTGTGGTAACAAACGGTCGCGTTTTCCAGATTAAAATGGATTTCTTTTTCTCTTTTTGTATTTCGTTCTTAATCTCCTACAGTGATTAATTTCCTCGCATTACGTCGTTAGCTTTCGATATTTTCAGCGATTGCTTCCAGAATGCCTTACACGTGTTTCCTATATAGCTATTTAACTACAGTTTCCAAAACTTGCGGTCTGGCGACGTTTATTTATTTATTTTTTTTCAGCTGTAGCTGCAGAGGCGACTTTCTTCGGAAGTAAATGACATTGTTCCCACGGAATCCGGCACGGAAGGCATGGTAAAAAGCAAAATGTTTCCAAATACATGCGTCTACCTCCCTCCGCACGCCGGGGCGTGCAAGTCTGGCTACCGACGCGCCGGTTTCTGGTTCCGGAGAAACCAGGCCCGCGCGGGGGTTCATAGTAGCCGGGCTCAAATCGACGCCTCGGGGAAGCGGTCTTAGGCCGGCCTCGGGGCCGTAAAGGCCGTCGCGGGACGCCTAGGAAGGGGGTTGTAGTACGACCTGTGCGAAAACCATCGATGTTGGGAGTAACGGTGGAGTAGGCCCGGGTCATCTCACCCTAAGCCAGGTCCTTGGTTTGTGGCCCGGTCAGCCCGGTCTTGAACACTCCCTCCTCAGTAGGTGCGGAGCAAGCTAGGGGATAAAATAAGTGCATGATTGCTTGGATGGAAGCACAGGTGGGTCCCCCCGGAGGTGTTAGGTCATGGCGCCGAGGGCCGGAGGGTCGATAGGCTAGCGACCTAAGCCTCTGCTGGCCGGATCTCATCGCACATACTTCCGGTGTCTGAAAAACCGTGAAAAGCACTCGATGGCCGGTAGCTGGGCGGTCCGAAACGACCGCTGTGAGTCGGAATAACCGACGACCTGGTCTGCGGTCGGTACGGACTGCAGATCCAGGCGTCGTGGAGGAGCCCCAGGTAGCTAACCCCGTCGTAGGTTCTCCTGTCTCCGGCGGTCGGAGCCCGTTGCGCTTGGTGGGTGGCCGGGCATACGGTGAGTGGGGGCCGCACCACTGGGCAATCTCGACGCCCTCCCTGTCCTGGCCAGACAGGCCAGTAATGGAGTCGAGACATTCGAATGATCTGAACGAAAAACTCGCTGTCCCCATTCCCATCCCATGTCCCATAACCTTTTTATTCAACCCCTTCCGCTACATCCGGGTAAAGATCAGGGGAATGTCCCCGGGCCCGCTCCCCCGGCTGTGGGTCGCTATAGTAGCATTCCCTTATTCATTTCTTTCCATCTTCGGGTGGCAAAATTTCTATTGCCTCAGGGCCACATCTTATATATTACTATTGGGATTACACCCGCGATACAGTAGTGATGCTGGAGAGGCTATTATTTTTCATTCATTTTTATTACCTCGAATTATAGTTCTGTTGAGTTGAGGCGTTGAATGCTACAGGTGGGATTAGCCTCGCTTATTCTGCCGGCAATTTCTCCACCGTATCGTCACTTCTATGCTAGTAATGACCTAGAACCTTTTGGATCTACCCCGCTATGTGCACAGTCACTTATAATAACACATATTCCTCTCCCGAAGTCACCATCTATGCACACATTCAATCACAGTAGACCATAGTCCGTTCCTGCTGTCACCATTTAGAAACAAAATATATTCCAATGATATTCTGTCCCCTATTGATTTCTTTCCACCTTCGCGTGGCGAAATTCCAATTGCCCAAGGGCCACATATTTTATATTACTATTGGGATTAAACCCGTTATACATATGTGGTGCGGGTGAGGCCTATTTTTTTTTCATTTTGTTGCCTCAACATACTTTATGTATGTCGTATGTCGTAACTAGAAACAGCCCCGTTAGTCTGCAGGGATATATACAATGAGTGGTCACGTGTGTGAGGAGGTCCATACCGATTTAAATGAGTCTTGGAGAGTTCTAGACACAAATGGATCGTCACAAATTAGTTTGTAACCCATTTACGATGCCATGGTTGTGAGGCCGCGGCAAAACCACAGCTGCCTTTTCGTCGTCTCTGGAAATGGTAAATTGTCTGGCAGCTTTCTTTGCGCCCTTCCAGAAGAAACTTTTCATCGTGTGCAAAGCTGACTTGAATGCTTTCAAGCTGGGTTCAGAACATCCTTTTTCAAATATATCCAATTTTATGGTTCCCGCGACGCAGCTCAAAGACACTTCTGCCTCCGACGAAAATCTCTAAGGAACAGACTTTGCTCTTACTAAAAAGAGGAGAATGCCAGTTGAGTGCAATGTTTAAGGGAATTCCGAAAGGTGGAATTGATTTGTAATGAGGAAGTAATTTTTTATCAGCATTCACCGAAACGTAGCCGCAGGGCTACAAAGGAAAGCTAACAGCTTTCACAGAAACTTCGTAGTACAAGAAAAATTCGTCCTGATCGGAGTTCCAAACCGATTTCCTTGCTTTCCTTGCTGGCCGTAACTCTGTAGTTTTTATATGTAGCTGTATGCCTAAGCTTGGGTGGATTCGGGTCAGTGATTACTTCCTTATTACGAATACCTGTTGGACTAGAAGCTTAGACTAGACTGATAGTGGGAACAGTGAGAAAGGTAAATAGCACACAACCCCACGAACGAAATGCAAAGCAAATAGTGACGCCTGCCGTTTGCAAACATGCGCAAGCCGACATACTACGTGAAAGCTGAGCAGGGGTTGCTGAAATAATAGTGAAGATTTAAAACACTAGCGAAGGTTAAAGCAATTTCAACCTTTCACGCTCTGACCATATCCACTGCATGAAAATTAAGCAAGTGAAAAACCTGCCCCTTGACCGTCCTGCTCTGATTTCTGGGTCAAATATTTCGACATTTCATTCAATGCTGTCTGACGTTCTGAAAGCACGCGAGTGAAATCTCGAGGCGTTTATTCGGCGCCTTTCCCTGAACAAAGCTAATTAAGAAATGCCTCGAGCCCTCTCACACAAACATCTTCATGGCAAGCCTCACTCCTTCAATTTCCCGATAACATTGTCTCGAAGGCCAGGTCAGAAAAGAGGGAGGGTTTGTTAGCAACCCCTAAGAAATCAATTTCCATCAATTTTCTTTCACGTGCGATCATTCTCTTGACGTTTCTTTTTTTTTTTTTTGCATCGAGAAAGAACGCCGCGAGAAAGCAAAACCAGAAGCGGGGACCCATCCAAGCGGCTGAAAGGCAGCCACTGCGCATGCGCGAGGTGTGTCGATCGAAACTCCATTTCCGAGCGACCGCAGCGCCACTGTGACCAAAGTGAAAACTTGGCTGCGCGGCCCGTCTGCCGCGATTACTCGCGTGTCGTCTGCAACTGCGAGCAGCGCGGCTTCGCAAGCACCGAAGCGACGCCGAGTCTTTACCACCAGGTGAGCACCGCAGGTCCGCAAGCCGCCCGCGACGGAAGAAAAAAAAATTCAAATATAGCTGCTTTCTCCCCCCTCTCAATCCCCCCACGCTTAAAGTGTCGCGTCTGTAGCAGCTGCCACTTTTCGTTAAGTGAGGAAATCAGTCAAAAAACTTCTGAGACAAAGGTTTATTTATTATGAATGCCAAGGAAATGTAGTTTAGGCTATAAGCTAAACAAGACCAGGAAAAATGACAAGAATATATATATTTTTTATTCCTGCGGTCGCGTGTCATTTTCAACATGTTGTGTCTCGGAGAGTGTCTTGTTGTTTATCTGTACTGCTTTATGCTCGTAAGGATAGATTGAACAACTTATAAATAATTGGCTCCTCAGAATCTCCTGTGCAGCTGTATTTTGTTGAGTTTTTAAGGAGTATGTTTTTTGCCTTTAACAGTGCATACCTAAACTAAGATCTCTTCGTACTTTCGGAGGAATAAGTGAAATGCATGGAGGTATTAGATTTCTTAGATTCATAATTTCCATGATTTTGTTTGTGACGGTAAGGTCTTACACGTCCTGAAGTGTACCGTATGATATGATGTGTGACGAAGCGTGTTTTCCCAGCGAATTTAATTTTTTTCCCACGTCTCATCTTTTTCTTTTTATCTGTACAGACTATCTTTGTACCGTGTAGCCGGGTGATAGGCAAAGTAAATGAATGCTCTTATGGGACGTGGGCAGGAAAAAGATTCCGTAGTAGAGATTATACATGACGGAAAAACGCTGAGAGGGGACGCAATGGTTAATGCTATTAACGAGTTCTTTGTTAACAGGAATGTGACTGCACGCCCTTCAGGAAACAACACAATGCAAAGTACAGCTAACACCAATACTTTTTTCTTAGAACCAACCGACATTCAAGAAGTTTGCTCTGTGTTTGCAAATTTGAAAAATTCGCATAGCTGCGACGCTGACGATGTGCAAATTAGTCCAGTGAAATATGTCCTTGACGTTATAAGTCCCATACTAACCTACATATATAATCTTCGCCTTTCAACTGCAGTTTATCCAACAAAAATGCAAGTGGCTCGAGTGATTCCGCTATACAAAAAAAAAAAAGGGTGATAACCGAGATGTTTCGAACTACCGCCCCAAATCAATATTGCCTGTGTTTTCTAAAGGTCTGGAAAAAATCCTATTCAAACAACTTTCACGTTTCTGCCACAAATATGATATAATCACAAAATCGCAGTATGGCTTCCAAAAACATCGGTCCACAGAACTGGCACTTCTTGATCAAAAAGAATACATTTTGCAAAACTTCGAGGATAAAAACTACGTTCTGGGGATTTTTGTTGACTTTACGCAGGCTTTTGACAACATTAATCACTCTATTCTTTTTGATAAATTACATCACTACGGTATCAGAGGACATGCACTTAATATGTTAATTAGTTATCTCTCTCACAGAAAACAATTTGTTCAAGTAAGCCATTTAATATCTAATCAGAAAGCAATAGTCGCAGGCGTACCTCAAGGAAGTATTCTTGGTCCCTTACTCTTTAATTTATACATTAATGATATAGTATATATATCATCTGACCTGAAGTTTGTTATATATGCAGACGACACTAGTATATTTGTGCCTTCATCCTCTTGTGCTGACGCGTTCGTTAAAGGAAACATAGCCTTAAAAAAGTTGGAAGCTTGGACAGACAGTAATCAACTGAATATTAATACAAAAAAAACAAAAGCAGTAATTTTTCACCCTAAGGGTAAGCAGCTATCTACCGATTACGATCTTCTGTTTAGAGGTACAAGGATTGAGGTCGTCGAAATAATAAAGGTATTGGGCGTTTTCTTTTCCGAGACGTTGCAATGGGATGACCACGTAAATCATATTTTGCAGAAATTATGTTCCATAACAGGTATACTCAGTCGAAATCGTTATGTCTTTCCAATGTCTGCAAAACTAGCCATTTATTATGCCTTATTTTCTTCTTACATGAACTATTCTCATTTAGTCTGGGGCACAACGACCGACAAAAACCTTATTAGTCTTTTAAGGATGCAAAAAAAGGTTTTACGGATCATTAATAATTTGCCTAAGTTTTACTCAAGTAAATTTATCTTCAGAAATCTTAAGGTCATTCCAATAACTAAAATGTATCATTATAAACTCCTACGCGAATATAAACTCAGCATCAAGGAAAATCAAGGGCTGTTTTTGGACATATCGAACTTAGAATTAATAGGCAACGCGGCCTACAATACGAGGACAACAGACCGTTGGAAAGTGCCAAAATGCCGTACGAACTATGGGTTTCAGAGTCTTAGGAATAACCTGCCTCGATTACTAAATGAACATATTAAAGCGGGAACAGATATTTTAGGACTAAATTTCCGGAACCTGAAGGCGTTGTTTTATTAATTTGCATATCCCTAATACACACCACACATTTCATAAACAAAACACCTTGTACAGATATTTAGCCACTGTTTCATTATGACTGCATGTCTTTATTTCCCGACCGTTCCATGAGCTTGTCGCCATACCTTTCATAAAAATGCCAAGTTATAATTTTGTTTGTCTCTGTATATTTCTGTATATTTTTTTCTGTACATTTGTTTCTGGATTGTGTTGCTTCGTTGCCGTCAATGCCAGGGGGGACCAAGATTTTTTTTTCAAGCCGTAAAGGAACGGCTTTTCTTCTTGGCCCCTTTCACAATGTGTACGTCATGTTGTGAAGAACAAATAAAAATGAATGAATGAATGAATGAAAGATCACGAAAGAAAGAAATTCGACGACCCTGCAGAATGTCCAAAGACAGATGTCAGCTTTTTAAAATTTCTACTGTCAAGTGTGTTAAACAATATAAATTTGCCCTGATGATAAGCGATGACAACCGTCGACGAGTGTTGCAGCACATTAAGTGTGTCACCTTGAGTGATGGCAAAGATAAAGCGCGCACAGCAGGCTGAAACAAATTTCTTAAGGCACTCCTACTTATTTTAGATGACAATGGGACAACTTGCGAGTATACAAGTGCGTTCAGGCAAGTTTGCGCATTAAAAAAAATATAAACTGTTATTTTCGCGCGTTCATCGAGCTTCATTTGAGATGCATAAAGTACCTGATTTTTTTATTTCCCTGCATGTTACATTACCGGAAAAAGGAAGTGATCTGGGAAGGACATGTGTGCTTGCGCGCGATGACCCCGCTGTTATTCTTTATGTCCCAGCTGCTTTAATTGTGCTACGTTAGGAATGCATGGAGCTGGATTAGAAACTTTATGCTCCGGAAACCTGATTCCTACATCACCTGTTTAACTTACAGCACGAGAGAAACTTTAGGCACTTCCACTTGGTGATGAGAAGGAATTGCGCAGTCAGCAGAGCTGACGAAACGAGGGACATAAAACAAAAATCCCATGATTTAGCGCCTATGAAGATGCATCTTAAAGAGTACGATGAGTCAAAATACTGTTGCGATAAAAGGGCTCGTGCGACGTAAGTAATAATAAAAAAACAGCGAAAATTCCACAGCCAACCACGGTGAGAATAATTTTGCAAGATCACATGCAAGTGACCGCAAGGGTCAGGCGCAGATGCTGAACTCGTGTTTCACTGAACATACATTGAACATTCATGAACAGACAAGAAAAGGAAGAATTTTTTTCAAGTAATGTGGCACAGAACATAGGTATGTATTGATGCGAGTACGTCGTTTTATTCAATCCTGAAGTTACCGTAGCTACGGCGAGGAACTGCATGGACGCTTGGCGAAAAACAGTTCAGAGAACGCGAGCACGAAAATATGTTGCAAGGAGATCACCTAACCTACAGAGCACGTTGAAATGTGATGTGTCGAACCCTATTGACATTCAAGCTGGTTTAACCTGTTCGGTGCTAACTTTGGACATGCATGCGCAAACATACAGCATTTTATCTTTCATTTCTTCAGCGGGGAACAATTTAACTATCCACGCGTCGTTAGGTCGCTTTCTTCACTACTGCCGCAAGACCAATAGCCATCATATGCTTTAAGAGTAGAAGTTTACAATTGTGAGTGAAAATCAGAGTTTGAATAAAACTAAACATTGCAGAAGGGCGTTCTTCAGGGAAACCTAAAAGTGCGGTTTGCCTGTACAGCAGCACGCAATTAGGCCATCATCAAAGCAGCCATATCTGAAGCAAGACCACGAGCCCTTCGATGTGAGCGGAAATGTGGAGAGCCATAGAAGTCGAATATTAAGACTACCGAATGTTAACGTATTCTCTTCCGATCTGCTTTATATCTCTGCCATTCGGGGAGTTGCTACAGTTCATTGATAGTTTTATCGCTATCTGCAGTTGTAACTTGAGTCCAGCGTTTAGTTGCGCTAACTTAGGCCTTTACTTCGAAGTAGATCAAGTTACAATGCGTTATGTCATTGTGAAATAAATTATATATACAAGTATACTGCGTAAAAGCAATACTAATGAAGAGTATTTTGCCAGTGTATCTAAAGGTAGCGCATATTCGACGTGCCGTGAGGGGGGCGGGGGGGGGGGGGGGAGAAGGCAGGATTGCTAAGAAAACGGCGTTTCGACAGAGCAGTGAAGAATCAATGTCTGAGCGTCATTATTTAACCGCCTAAAATTATCCATTATCCTGCCTGGAGGAAGCAGAGATGAAAGACTACCTAAAGAGTAGTTGTTCCGCATTCAATGCTTCCTGGTTTGGTGGAAGCCTAGTGTAGAATAATGGTCCAAGAAACTGCTGTTGACGTCGGCTACTTAAGAACTAGAGGTAGATACGGCATAAAATTTATGGACTGCTTTTAGAAACTCTCTTGTTTGCATTTTCATGCAGCGCACCGAACAAAGGCGCATTAGTTCTCGTATGCTCACTAGCAGGATAACCCGAGCAATCTAATTGAAAGAACACTGTAGAATGTCGAAGAAAGATTTTTTTGTGTCGTCTTTAGGTTGTTACAATATTATCCTTCCGAATGTTTACAGGGTCATTACTTATACAACAGAATCACTGTCTTACTTTGGGGGGTTGGGGGGGGGGGGATTTAAAGCTGACAAAGCGCCAGGTTTGACTGCCTTCAAAATGAGCACCTAGAATTTAATTATACAAAGCCAGACGTCGAAGACTCCGTCGGAATTCCTTCACTGCCTATACGTATCTATTGTTAGCGCGGCCAGGGGACACCTGCAGACATTCTATCACTTGAAATTTAAAAAAAAATTTCATTCTCTGAGAAGAGGGTGACCATCCGGTTCTCGTTAAGCTCTTAAAGCTGAACGCACTAAATAATAATTGCGTTCGCAGTTGCGGCGTACCTAAGGTTTAACGTATCCAGCTACACGAGAAGCGGTTAAGAACGACTGCTCGCATGAAGCTGTTAAGCACCACTTTCCTAGGTTCACTGGAGAGTTAATTGCCCATTTACTTTCTAAAGATCTTATAACTCTCGTAGAAGCATTGCCTCGACAGCTTGCTGGTGTATTCCTCACGGTTTGCTGCTCAATAAACGCTGAAGCTGAAATTTCAAGTCAGCACGTGCAGCAACTCGCGCACGACCTGGAAGTATGCACATTTATCAAGAAAAAGCACCTGAAGCAACATGTGGTCGATTCTGTCACTTTGCCACCGCCCTGGAAGCGCTCGGAAAGCGTCACGCATTGCGTAACACCTTCAGTCAAGCAAGCGTTATTTCCCTCTCATGTCTCATGTCATGGGTGTCTGCGAGAAAGCTAATGGCGGCTACATGACGTAAGCAGACCTTCGGCGTGACGTCACAGTGGCGATTGGAGGGAGTATTTCGATTACTTTGGCAGATGCGAGTACAGCCATGACAGAAAAGACCCCTTGTAGAACATTAGAATGGCTTCCATTCGCAGCAAGGACATCATTAGAGAGAGAATTGAAGCATTGCTCGTTCTTATCCACAATAGGGCCCCTGATAAGCTGTTTCTAGATCTCTTAGCCCTGATTCCTTCTTTGTAAAAATAAAAATAAAACGAATGAATGGTTAATGTTAATATAATAAAGTTGTGCATTTTTTTATGTTCACTATGGGCTTGTAGATATAAAGTAGCCGACGCTTATGCTCCTAACAAGCGGATACCAACAAAAACTTAACATTGCTTCAACTCCTCAGAGACAGAAATAGCCAATAACGTTCAGGGACCTAAACAGCATGAGGTTATCAGCGTTATCATCCTACCGAAATGGCCTCCATGCGGTCGCCACGTGCAGCTGGTGGAGCGAAAACGTTCCCTTGAGGTCGCCGCGAATTAGGCACCTTTTAGACATGGAAACATCGCCTTTATTATGATTTGCCCCGTCGCGGTGGCTCAATGGTTAGGACACTCGGTTGCTGAGCTGGGGAACAAGGGTTAGACCCCCGCCCCGGTGGTCACATTTCGATGGAGGAGGCCCCTGTACTATGCGATGTAAGCCCACTTTAAAGCCTCAGGTGGTAGAAATTAATCCGGAGACCTCCCGTAAGGCGGCCCTCATAACCCAAGTCACTTTAAGACGTTAAACCCCGTCTACCATATCATACCATACCGTACCGTACCGTACCGTACCATACCATACCATACCATACCATACCATACCATACCATACCATACCATACCATACCATACTTGTGACAATTTGTGTTTCAAGCGAGACTCATAACGTCGTCAAAGACGTCGCTGTATAATAGCGTCATCTGGGAAGCGATCTTCCCTCCTGATGGGTGATCTTCCGGTCTTGCTTGCAGCCACAGAGCCATTCTCTCCGGTCACTCTTGATACTCTTGGTCGTGCTGGCATATCCAGCATTATCTGCCGGAGGTTAAATGGACACACGCAAGCTAACAGAATGAAAATGACGCGCACCTTTACGGACGTAATGCGAGTAGCTCAAGAGAGCGTCGGCGGTGACGGCAACTTATTTTTTGTTCTTCTTCTTCGCTTCGCATATATATTCTGCTCTGAATCACGGCCGAATGGTCTATAACCTTTCTATGGTGGACAGTAAATTAGTGGGATTTATGACAGTGTCTGTTTCAGGTGGCAGCGGTGGGACACACTTTTGCGGGCAAACAGTCATGCCTCCATTTTGGCTCGCGCTTCCAGTCGCCGTGTTGTGTGCTGTGCGGGAAAGCATCCTCGACTTACCAGAAAAAAAAAAAGGCCCGAGAAAAAAAGAACAAGAAGCTGCAGCGACTCGATTTTTTGTGCGCAGGAGGGTTGCGCATTCTCTTCTGCCCCGGCCATGTTGATAATCCCAGTGCTGGCGCAGGAAATTCTCCGTCCATTGAGCGCCATGTCAGGTGAGGAAAGAAAAAAAAAGCAAAGCAAGGCTTCAGCACGCGTGCCACGTACGCCGTCACACATGCTTTCGCCGCCGCGCACGCCCCCTGCTTTACCCGTAGGTCCACGCATAAATAAACACGTTAGAAGAGCCACGATTAGACGACACACGCATATGGGGCCGCTCACTCGTTGCCGATCGATTGCACCGTTTGCATTGTGCGAGCACGTCACCTACTACGGCATTCATTTCGCGTGCGTCCTGATAGAAGCACATGGTCACGAAACCTTACCCTTCCGTGAAAGGACTTGCCAGTGCAGCACGACGATTGAGCTGCTAGCCCGTCCTATCTTCCGCGTGTTGTCTCACTGTAGCCGCACTGCGTTCTGGAAGCTTTACTATACAGCTGTTGTATACCTTAGCCAACTAGCCCAACGAAGTGTTTAGCTGGCTTAGTTGGCGGCTCCACATTATCTGCACAATAAATAACACAGAAAGGAAATAGAAGAAGGAAGAAGGAAACTATCCACGCAAGCTCTTGTTATCTAGACATTATCTTATCGGTTATTATATGCCTGGTGCTATTCAATCAGGAGGAAAATTCGCAACGCTTTTTCTCACAAGGAGAAGCAGTTTCTAGTTTATGTTTTGTTTGAAAAATTTATTTATTTGCGTGATTTAGTGTTGTTTTATTTATGTCTGGTGAAAATTACAAACGTTCAAGGAAAAGTAGGGGCTCGACAAAAAAGAAGTGGGGATGACAAAGCTGCATTTGATTTGAAAAGCAACAATGCATTCAAACTCGCCCGGTTGTGCGTTTATGTGCTGTTTGTAAGCGAGAGCTTCCAAAATGCCGTAATCAACCACTATTAATGGGTGTTCGGTATGAATCCCTGATTAGTTCTCTTAACCTGTAGCTTCCGAATGGCGCCTGGTCTAGTGCGACAAATTTCGCAGGAGACGGGATAAAAGACAGACATTAACTACAGAAAAGTCGTCAAAAATGCATGGCCGGGGAAATTAAGCAACCTTGCCTGAAGCCATAAGGAGACGATTGATAAGTGTGGCAGTAAAACTTAATCTAGTTCGATGACGAAGAACACCGCCATAGCCTCGCACATGCATTCACTGCTCCTTCGTGCAATTGCGAAGCCTGCCTGACGCACGGGAACTGCTGTGTATTACTGCTGCTGTATTACAGCGGGCCAAATGTCAGCTATGCCTTTAAATTTTAAAAAGGTCAGCGACTGGTCTTTGCAGCCTGCACATTTGGCGAACAACTACTGGTCAGTTGGTTTTCGATGGTTGGATGAGACAAGAACAACTACAGAAAAAAAAAAAACAGGCACCTCATTTTACGCCATGAACTTCTCGTTACCATGGCAACTAAGTGGCATAACCGGGTTCTGAAATGCATCTGCCGACGCACCTCATAGCGAGGCTCGGTAACTTAGGTAACGGTGATTCGTAATGAAGGAACTAACAACTACAAATAATTTGCGGTCCTTGGCATTATAACTAATATTCTAACAGTTGACGAAGACATCTAGGATTGCACTACAATATTAAAATGCTAGATAATGTGGTAATTTAACTTCCAGTAACGCTATTACTACGTAATACTATTCATAGAACTCGCTGGACTACGGCTACTTTTTAGGCCCCCCGTACTGAAAGAAATTGTGGGGCTCTCTCATTTACACATGCTGCAGTTAAACATTGAGACGCGCACTACTGCCGCACTTTACAAAAATAACTACCCAGATTTATTTCTGAAGGGGGGGGGGGCGGTAAAACACCAGATTTTCTTATGTTAAATGCCTAACTGCTAGTGAAGCACGTGAAAGTTCTCAGGTGCGTTTTATTTTTGGTTTTGGAGCATTGCTTTAATGATATTAACAGTTATAAGGATTCCTAGTAGAGGTTGCAATACTCACAGATAAATTTTGGTTGCTTGTTTGATCAGCAAGTTTCGCGACGGGTAACGTTTGAACGAAAACTCAAGTATGTTTATAGAATGTAGCCTAACACAAGATGCGCGCTTGAATAGCCCTTCTGGACACTTGCTCCCAACTGCTAAAATGAGCAAATGGGAAAACTTTATTGAAAATAAATAGGCCTTAAGTCTAGGGCTGCACCAAGTAGAAGTGACAGTGAAAGCATTCCAACCTGCCAAATGCATGGATAAAACTGCCGAGCTAAAATCGCATGCGAACAATTGAGTGAAAAATATTTTTCTTCCACACAAGAACCGTTAGTGAACTCAAAGTTTTTAATAAGCTCTCAAGCTTCGTAGTTTTGGTTTATGCCTGACCTATGGGACCTGACCCTCCAGGAATTACCTATCAGACCTGACCTATCGGGATTGACCTATTGGGACTGACCTATTGGGCCTGACACAGAAATATAACAGCCAATGCAACGTAAAGTGTTAAGCATTTAATCGTTGGAATCCTGATGGGCCAAGTCCAGGAGCTGACAAGGTAATGGTCCCGTCTGTTGAGAATGAGTGGGCATAGCTTGCTGTAATGAAGCTGCGGACAAAATGGTGATGTTCTGCTAGTGTGGTGAAGAGATTTAAAAGAGACACAGAAAACAAATTGAGAGCAGGCCTGTACCAATAGCTTACCGCATTCTAAGGACAAATACATCAACTTTAACAGAAAACGAAGCTTTTATACGCCCGAAAGGTCAAAGAAATGAAGTACAGGTGTCGCCATCACCAGCAGACTTCCCAAGTAAACTGTGGTGAATCAACAAAATTTAACGCTGATCCCAGAGGCCAAGCTACATTGGCATTCATTTTAAAACACTGATCACGGGGTCCTTTTCGCTGAAAAAGTCACGAGTCTCAATCGACTGGGCAAATTTTTTAAATTCATTTTTTCTCGGCAATAAATACGTCTTTCGCTGTCGGACATACGTCTACATAGACAAAGGGAGCTATAAAATCAATTTTTATGAAGATCAAAAATTGCACGGTGTTGTACTCGCTGTCCTCAAAGACAGGAAAGTGCGGAAGTGTAAATGGGTATCGAGAAAAATAGCAACCATAAAGCAAATTATGATAGTCAGCAGAAAGTGCGTGGAGCCGCAAGTATGAAGTCTCCTTTAAAGACTGCGACTGTCACTCATTTCCTATTTAAATCTACAAAGCCACTTTTCATTGGATGATTTTTCGTTAAATTAGGCGGTATTCATCGTCCGCTCCTTCGTTCTTAATATCCGCGAATATATGGCGCTATCGTCTTTGGATTCTGTTCTACTTTACTTTTTTATCGTCGAAAGTTCCTTTAAGTTGCAACAGTGGCGCAGGAGAAGCGAAAACCCCGCGCAATAAAATGGCAGGTATTCGAAGATTTATAGTCGACAACAAAAGGAAGACAGCACAATTTAAACCTATAGCTTTTGGTTTGTACACAAAATAAATAAAAAAAACACTTGAGAGTACGAAAATGCTCGCTCAAATACTTTCTCTTGCATACTAGCATTGATATACAAAAGGAATCCCTGCTTAGAAACGGCAGGGTCACTGCTCTGTCAGGCAATATCGAAGGAGATCAATAAATGGAAGCAAGCAGCCTGACAAAGCCATCTAATGCATGGTGCGGGCAGGAATAGCCAAGTTTCGTCGTGAATTCGGCGAAGAGGGAGCACGGGTGGCCTATCGGAGCGGTTTCTGGGTCGCAGACACGCGAACCGACGAAGGATAACGACCCTTACAATAGACACAAGTCAGCGAGCAATCAAATACGTCCTGCTGATCGATCGCGGTGCCGACTCCAGCAGCGTGATGAAGGGCGCGCTGATTGATTGGGTCCGAAGTAACGGCAGACGCAGGCTCCAAGAAACCTGTGGCTGACTTTTGTTTTGGCTTAGCCAAGGAGTGGTGCTCCGGTAAACTTTAACTGCTTTGTAGCCGTGGCAACAAACAAGCAGTTTTAGAGGAAGGTGTTGCATGTAATAATAACAACAAATGAAGCGCGGACAAGACATCTGGAACACAAACTGCAAAATGAGGTCTTTGTCTGGGGAAGCTCAATAGCAACGCAAGTTAATTTCATTCCAAAGGCACGAGGACTGTCCTTTAGAAGTGTTAATCAACCTCGCTTTAATTTATCTTCCAAGAGGTAATTTGTTCGCGCTTTTATGTTGGCATTTAAGTTCTGTTGTTCGCGTTTCATTTGTCGCTGGAAGTACGTACACCTTACACTGTAAAAACAATCCAAACGCATGTGTAAGTGGCGAGAATAAAAAGAAACTAGCCGGTTTTTCTCTTCCCTCAGAGCGAATATGTGACAGCTTTACCGTTACTCTCTCCCTTTCTCATTCCACCGCCATACCTTATTGGCTCCTCGTCAGAGACCCGCACTGGCTACTCCAACCTGAATCCCATGACTTCTCAGGGCATATTCTCCAAAGCGCTCATGGATTACCCACCTGGAGTACACTCTCTAAGGTCAGCAGGTTGCCATCTGAGTTTTCCGCCTACGCCATCTACCACGACATATGTTTCCCGCAACACTGAAGCTAGAGTAGTTAGAGTTCTTTAAAGCTAGCGGTTGAGAAACTTCGCATTAGGACCAATGTGTCGAAATCCGACTCTCAGATTGGGCCAGAATTTGGAAGTTAGGAGATTGCCACTCCACCTGCGGCATTCATATGAACTGCCCAAAGCTGTTCAAAATGTACAGGTTGCGGAGAACAAAAAGTTACTTGGCGTCGCAAACAGCTGATTGCTCAGCTCATAGGCGGCGCTACAATCTTTAAAACTTGAACTGGCCGCAGGCGGCGGTAGGCTTTTCTTTTGGAGTTTTTTTTATTGGTTGCACGCGCCGCGTTGGCTCAGTGGCTTTGGCGTTCGGCTGCTGATCCCAAGGTCGCGGGTTTGATACCGGACGCGGGCGACCTTATTTCGATGGAGGCGCGCGATACAAAAACGCCCGTGTGGTAACTGCGCGATTTCAGTGCACGTACGTTAAAGAACTCCTCGTGATCTAAATTAATCGGGAGCCCTCAATTACGGTGTCCATAACAGCCAAAGTGGCGCTTCTTTACGTTAAGCCCAGCAATCTACAATACTAGATCGGTTGTAGTAAGGAATTCTGGCAATTGTAGTTTTTTTTTTTTTGAAGCGATGTTTATTGCCCATGGCATAAAAACTATGAAGTGAAAGATGAGTAAGATGCCTAAATAAATGAAAAAAGGTGGGCTGATTTGATGAAATCAAGAAGTGAACGATGATATGGACCCTGTGCCCCGACAATATAGCAATCCGGATTGTCCGGTGAGAGTCCCACTGCCGCCAGGTGCCGAATTCTCGTCGGCTTCAGCGCCGGGCAGTCCCACAACAGGTGGTGGATATCCGCCTCACAGTCTCTGTTCTTGCAGACTGGACACCCGGGGCGGGGATATAAATCTTTGAAATGCGGCCACTTGCGTGTCACAGCTGGAGTTAGGGCAACCCCGACCCGGATCCTCCGAAGCGCAACCTCCTCTGCACGGGTAAGACCACGGGGGAGGGTTACCGCACACGGAGGGATTAGAGCACGTGTGCGGCGCCGGAGGTGTTCCTTTCTTGTTAAAAGGGGGGTGGTGTCATCCAGAGTGAGGACTCGAGGCAAAGACGAGGTAATTGTAGTTAAGAGCTCGTCATAAAAACATAGAATGTGTGCGCATCGTGTTGTTTCCTCCTTAGGGCGTTGAGAAAGAAGAAAAAAAGGCGCTTCACCCGTTAGACGCGGGAGGTGCTATAGGCTATATATAAACGGTCGGCAGCACGCGATGGCGACGACTACCCTTCGGGGTAGGAGGACGCTGACAAGTCGGAAGTGCATCCTAGGAAGGGGAGAAACTTTCGGTGAACGACATCAGTGACGGTGAGAACAAAGAAGATGCCAGTCTCGGCAGTGACATCCTCGTCGTCCTTGATGCGTGAAAGCCATAAAAATGTGTGGTCTGAACCGTTTGGAGAAAGAGTTGCCGGTGTCAGAGAAAGAGTTGCCGGAGAAAGAGCTGTGCCGGTGTCATCGTATGCGCCCAAGCCTTCTTTTTTCATTCTCCCATAATGCAGGCGTCAAAACAAATGGACAACTTCAACGCGATAGCGTTAAAGGCCCAGTTTTACTAAAAATCCGGTGTCGATGTTGTCGGCGTCATGCGTTGTGGGCAAAAAATCACGGGCATGGCTCTGGCAGGTTGTGCCCAGAGAGAAACCTACGAGGCATGTGGGCCACCTAGGTCAGGTGACCTTGCGACGTCGTCACAACCTGCCCACCGTGGCAGGTGGCAGTTAAATTAATGATTGGTCTCTCGGAAGAGCAACCTGGGCCGCACAAGGCCCACCGCTGGGAGCACCTGCCATCGCAGGGCAGCGGAGCATCGCTTAACCGCTGCACCACTGCGCAAGGAGTGGTATGTGGATTCGCAGGGAATACGACTGTAAAGTAGAGAATGACCTTGTGCTTATATGGGCATTAAACCCGTTACGCCATCACGTCATGCCCTTAAGGCGGAGCTTAAGTGTACCCGCTATTTTTTTTCCAAGCTTCCATACTGCAAGCGTCGAAATAAATTGTTAGCTTTTATTTATGTACGCCAGATCGCAGCGCTATAAATTGAACTCTTCACGTGATGATAAAAAAAATCACTGTGGAGTTAGTCACGAACTTAGGCAACCATTGGCCTAACCTGTTCTTAACATTTTTTTTTTGGTTCGTAATGACAGGAACAAAGTCAGCAAAGCAAACACAGGGATTATTTGAGCTCGCATCATCACCGAAATATTGTTAGCTTTTTAAAAATAACGCTGTCCGCTCGCGATTTTTTTCGCGACCCCGCGCTATTTATTGGCAACCGTTAGGTTACGAAACTGAACGAAGGCGAATGAAGGCGACGTTTCGTAACGCACGACTAAAGGATTATTTCGCCGAAAGGGCAAGGCTGTTAAACGGTGCGTATGCTCTATTTCGACCCGCTGCGGAGTCTTGAGCCATTTCTGGCCAGATTTTTGTGGACTTACGCAGGGTGACCCCATTCGCGCAGGGAAGCCCAACTGTGTACGCTTCGGCTATTTTCTCTGCTACTTGAAGCTGGAAGCCCCGGAATAATCTTCATAAACTTACACGTTATAAAACCGTCACGCTGCTGACGATGCACTTATTTTTATTTTTTTGGTGTCATAGCTATTCCCCCTCGGCTGTTCACTCGGCGTTTGGAACCGAAGAAACCTTTCCACTCAACGTCTATCGCGACTGCTTTCTTGATTTCTTTTTTTCTCACAGCGACAACTGTATGAAGGGCTTTGCACTCGATAAGCGGCTTTGACGTAGTAATATGTCGTAACCAAAAACACCTTCGATCCCATGCCGCTCAGTGACAATGGTGTTTAGGTGGACGTGAGCCTCAAGGTACTATCGGCAGGAAAACTACCTAAAAAAAAAACACGGAACCTAATTAAAAGTAAGTTTATTCAAAACCTGGTACAGCAGTAATGGTTTACTCTGTCGGTAGATGCTAAGCATGCATAGAAGACCCCGCCTACTACGCTTGTCGTGTTCTGACTGCAGCGTTAAGCTGTACTGCAATAAAAAGTTTAAATTCACTTTCGTGGTCCAAATACGTTTCCTGCTGATAGTACATTACAACACAATACGAAAGTTACAGCGGTATATTTTTAACGGACCAGGACTAATACATTTTTTGATGGTACGATGGTCGCTCAATCTCTCAAAAGAGATGATGGCGCAAAAAAGGGGAGCTAAGCAGCTGTATAGGCGTATGTATCACATTTGGCCTTCTTTGAATAATAAATCATGTTTAAGGCCTCTAATTTAAGTAAACTAAAGTGAGAAGATCCGCCTAAATTTGCGTCACACTGCGCATCTGCGCCTAGAGGTGGGTACTCCCGAGAACGCGACATCTTTTCGCGAACGATTCAGGTGAGCTTGTGAGTTGTACATGGAAGTATTTACGAGGAAACTCAGAACGGCATAGCTGTACAGCTTTCTATATCAGCTCTCCGTTCCACGGAAACGCTTTCAGATAGTTTTTTTACGAGTGTCTTCTTTTATAGTGAGGATATTGGTACTTAAGGGATCCCGGCCAAGCATGAAAATTGCGCGCATACCTCCGCCGACATTGTTGGCATTTCCGTGACACTTAATTTTATTTAATGCCTCGCACGACAAGTTTTCAGTCCCTCTAGCGTTCCGAACTCCGCGGCAGCACTTTTGTGTCTGCTCCTTATAAAAGTTATATTTATTTGTTTATTTATTTCAAAATCTCCTTAGATTCCAGCTGGGCATTACATAAGGGGCTACTGATGAAAAAAAAAAGGATGATCATAGAAAACAACGAACCACAAGAAAGATGCGCTGCTTTTTTTGGAAAATAAAAAGTAAACAATACAACAGCCTAGACGGAGTTAAAGAACAACAACATTCAATAAGAATAATAAATAATTGGTTTTTGTGGAAAGGAAATGGCGCAGTATCTGTCTCATATATCGTTGGACACCTGAATCGCGCCGTAAGGGAAGGGATAAAGGAGGGAGTGAAAGAAGAAAGGAAGAAAGAGGTGCCGTAGTGGAGGGCTCCGGAATAATTTCGACCACCTGGGGATCTTTAACGTGCACTGACATCGCACAGCACACGGGCGCCTTAGCGTTTTGCCTCCATAAAAACGTCAGCCGCCGAACGAGTCAGACGGTTCGAACACAACGGTCAAAACACATCAGCAAACGATATCCCGACGGTAAACTAAGCAATATTTTGAAAAGAGATAATTCATTCACATAAAGCCCGTGAATTCAAGTGAATCAGTCAAACAAATAATCGTGCTGCTGGCGAGCAGTAAAAGCCTAACGGACCACAGAATACGAGAGAGAGAGAGAGGGTTTATTGACGGGAAAGGCAGAGAGGTTGGCCTGAAAAATGAATATCTGGCCTGCTACTCTGCACTGGGAAACGGAAAGAGGAGAAAAAAGAGGGTCATGATGGGAGATGATGATGATGATGATGATGATGATGATGATGATGATGATGATGATGATGGGAGGAGGCAGATGAAAAAAGAAAAAATATAAGGCACACTTTCCAGCATCACAAACGCGAATCAAGGCCCGTATTGCTTAAAAGGTGTGAGAGCGCTCGTGTTGCCTGTAGAGTTTTCGAACTATTTGGCCAAGCGCCGAGTATCAAATCCTCCGAGAGGGGCCTGGTGTCAAGAGACTTGAAAGCAAGTGCTAGCATGAGTCTTTCTCGTGCATATGCTGGGCACGCCACTAAAACATGATCTACAGTCTCTAGCACGCCACATGTGGTACAGTCCGGGGAGTTCGCTCATCCAATCAAGTGCAAGTACTTGCGCGTGAAGGGGACGTTTAAACGTAACCTATGTATTATTCACACAATAGGGCGTGGTATTCCGCGAGGAACAGAAAAGGCCATCGCCGTATCTAGCCGTTTAAGGCGGATGTGTCGAGTGTCCGGAAGGGCCCAGTACCTAGCCGTCGCACTCCTCATAGATCCCGCAAGGAGACAAGTGGTGTCCGGTCTAGATAACGGCACAGCTGTACGCAGGCCACTGCTGAAGGCGCTCCTTGCTTCAGCGTCGGCGGTCTCATTTTCATCGAGTCCGCAGTGTCCAGGGATCCACTGGAACACTATACGGTGGCCTTTTTCCTGAGCAAATGACAGGAGACTAATGATATCAAGAGCCAGAGCTTGGTAGGTGGTGTGGCGTAGGAACCATCCCAAAATTTGTAGTGCAGGTTTAGAGTCTGTGAAAATGCACCACTCCTGAGGCAGTTCTCCACAGATGTGACGAATCGCGTCCCGAAGCCCCGCAAGGTCTGCAGCGGTTGAAGTAGACTTGTGTCCTAAAATGACTCTCCGGGTCGTCTGCTGAGCGGGGATTACCAAAGTTGCTGTCGATGCCTTTGGTGACGCAGATCCGTCCATGCAGATGTGCACACAGTTTTGGTATTCTGACTAGATGTAGGCAAGAGCAAGTTGCTTCAGTCCGCTAACCGGCATCCCAAATTTCTTTAGTATGCCAGGGACATGCAGGCATACAGAAGGCTGAGCCATCACCCATGGTGGCTGCAAGAGATGATGCGGCAGGGCATAGTCTGATGGCAATTCGGATCGATGGAAGCGCAGTGCACGTGCAAAACTGCTATCTGGTCGCTGATCAAAAATCTTCGTCAGCGGGCGACAGCGGTGCCGTGTAAGCGCGCGTAAATATACACTAAGTGGTTCGCGTGACAGGTAGATCGATATTGGGCACGCATGAGATTCCTCAATCGTGCCTTTGTTCGAGGCACAACGTGGTAATCCGAGGCATATCTTGAGCGGCTGAGCTTGAACACTCTCTAATGTCCGCAAGCAGGGAATGCTCATGGTTGAGAGTACAGGAAGGCTGTAACGAATGCAGCCTATAAAGAGAGTATAGTAAAGTCTTAGCAAGGAGAGCTCCGTTGGGCCCCATTTAATGCCCGCTACGAAGCGAAGGACATGTCAAAAAAGAGTGAGTCTTTTCTTTAGCATATTTATATGCCTCGACCATGACAGATCGTAGTCAATGATAATGCCCAAAAATCTGTGGTGGGAGACGTATGGCGGGTGCTGCCATCTCAGGGCAGTGGAGCATCACTAAACCGTTAAACCACTTCGCCAAGAGTGGTATGCCGACTACCAGCGATCTATGAATGTAAAGTAGATAATGAGCGATTCCGCATATATGGGCATTAACTCATTATCGCTAACTGAACAACTTCTGTCCGCGAACTGTGGATCCGAACTTCAGAACCGAAGTGAAAACCCAAGTGCTAATGCACTTAATTTGCATTTGGCCTATGTATGCAAATCGACCGTCAATCTTTTTTTCATGTTTATGTTACTGTTGTCATCCTTCCGCCAGCGTTCACGTTAGAGGCCCATGCAATGTGATTATCAGCAAAACACTGCATTGCCAGCGCTGGAAAACAGTTACACCCTTCCTCCTTTCCGCCGCCCTTTTGTAATCACATTTTTAAATCACAAAACCACCTTCTAGCAACAAAAGAATGTGAACTACTGTCCCATTATAGTCATGTCCTTTAACATTAATTCTACTATCATGGTAAGTGCTTTAAAGGGTAGAACAACCCCCCACAGCTCCATTAGATCTCCTGCGGGTACTTTAGTTTTTTTGTGATCCGCGGAGTTGCGTTTTTTTTTCTGTTGACAGAAAGCCCTTTCTATTTAGCGTTTTTTTTTTCTGTTAACAGACATCCCTTACTATTTAGGCCGCTACCGTCCTTTGACGACTGACGACGTGGTCGATGGTTAAGTGGCGCGTTCACCGTTTTCCGCCATCGCTCGCCAAGCGTCGAAGGTCGGGCAGAAATTGAACCTCCCTCTCCTCCCTCTCCCCCCTCTCACCCCCTCTCCACCCGGTCGTTCGTTATGGTCTCCAGACAGCGCTCTATCGGCTAGTTCCGCACAGTGGCTGATGCTTGTCGCATCCTCCGCCCGAGAAAAACACACAAGCACACCCTAGTTGCGCATCGCCTGCTTTTGCCGCCTTCGGCGACCCCCTGCGTTTGTTCGAAGCGTCGCGAATCAATAAATCGTTAGAGAGAAGCTCGTAGATACGTACACCCCCCCCCCCCCCTCTCTCTCTCTCTTCCTGGACCCCTAGCTATTCCCCGCCCCCGACACCCAAGTCCAGTACGTCGTTCAGCGCTGCACGATATATGACGCGGATCCAATCATGGCAACGACAAGTGCTTCAGCACCCCCCCCCCCCCCCCTATTTTACGCCCGGTCACACTCTTCTATGAGCGCCAACAAGCCGAGCCAAATACGGACGCGTCTGTTCATACTTTAGCTGAAACTGCATGCCGTGAGGAAAGCGCAGGTTGCTTCTTTTACGCCGCGTACCCACTTACTACACTTTCCGGTTTGTTTGTTTGTTTGTTTGTTTGTTTGTTTGTTTGTTTGTTTGTTTGATTGTTTGTTTTTTAATAACGGAGGGGTCCATTCAGCAAACACAGCTCGCGTGCCGAATTTATCACTACGCACTCTCGGAGGCCATGAACGTGGCAGCCCATCTAGAAGCTAGACGGCGCTCGTGCTCGTCCAGTCCCACCACTGAACCGCGCTCGAACAAAATGTGCTCCGTTGTATTCACTCCCTGCTGCTCTTCTATGAAACTGCTCGGCATGCCCAACTTTTGTTTATCGGGAGACAGGGAGTGGCATAATATTGGGGTTCATTGGCAGCACATATATCTCTCTATATGTGGTGTCCATAACACACAAATAGCAAAGCTCGACTGGAGAGCCTTTTGGAGAAGCTAAATAACGTTGAATTTAGCGTGCACAGGAAGCTTCATCGGCGAAAAAAATTATCCCGTTGACTAGAGGGAAGTGGTCTCATCAGATCGGAAGTGACGCTACTTCCGGTGAAGGCATCATCAGCTTCTATTGCCATCGCAGTGCCAACTCATAATGTAATTAGGTGCTCTTGCGATTTTTTCTTTTTGTTTTTGACGCAGGCGTCACCGACCCCCGTTTCATCTGCCTGAAAGATTATGTGAGCTATTACAGGTTCAGTTTCACACGACTAAAGTACTAAAGAACAACACCGAAACAACCGACACCGAATCTAGACACTGTAGCACTCCAGTCAAGGATCCCCGCTCCGAGCAGTTATAAACGGCATCGCGCGCTGTTATTCTGTTTTATTTTCTTGCTGTTATAATTCTTCCTGCAGTACACGAGCTTACACTTTGAGGGCCGATGTCTCTAACTTAGGTCACGTTTGCATACTATGTACTAAAGCGTATGCAGGCAACCGTTTTTTTTTCTTTCTTTCTGCGGATAGCAATGCCCATAAGAGAAAAAAAGATTTCATAACTTGCCTCAGAGAGAGCTAGCATTACGAAGACATCCGTCGTCGCTTGCGCTGCGTGCCGATTTCGGACCACTGCAAGAACAGGTGCCGTCTGAAAGATGGTGCTTTTGCCGCAACAGCAGGGGGAGCGCTTTTAAAGTAGGGGTGTGCGAATATTGAAATTTTTGAATACGAATCGAATACGAATATGAAGAAAAAATGGCTTCGAATATCGAATCGAATATCGAATATCTGTTCAGTACATAAAAAAAAATTTCAGAAAACAATGAGCAAGCAAACGTTGTTGCCCTTATTTTTTTCAAAACAGTGTATGGTATTTGCAACTAAAATAAGCAAAACTAAACTGCCTCAGTACCATATAAAAAACATGATGTGCACAGAAATGTATACTACTTGATTAGACAGCATAACAGTATCCAAACTATAATGAGGTCATGCAAAACAATATCCATAAAATGAGATGACTGGCAACAAAAAAATAACATGATGACTATTAAACCTCATTCATTCCGAGTTCAAGGGACTCAAAGATATGCCCGGTTCATCCGAAGGACTCTGTTAATAAAGTCCCCCCCCCGCCCCGAAAAAAAATGCTGCCGAAAATGCTGAAGGTGTAGTAAGGCCTTATGAGGCGGCTCCAGGCTCCATCGCGCTAACACCTGTAAGCACGTGACGAGCCACCGTTTTGGAGTGCTGGAAGAACAACACAAATGCAAGCAAGGGGCCGGGGAACACACACTGACATCGGAGCGGCGAGGCGGTTTCTAAAAAAGAAAAAGAAATAAGCCACGCGAAGCTGGGATTGGACTATCGGCGAATGCGCGGGCCGACATTTGAAGTTGCCGTGGGGCAGCGGTGAAGCTCAGAAACCGAAACTACGCAGCCAGGCTATTTTTTTCCCTAGCGACAGAGGCCTTCCGATTGTTGCCACGCCTGCCGTTAAGCCCACCAAAGAGGTGTGCAGGTCACAATGCACCGTGCAATAGGCGAGATTTTGACAGGATCGCTTGCCCTATTGTGACTACTCGACGCGTCCCTTCAGGAGGCTCCCGCGGCATTCCGCAAGTAGGCTTTCCCGCATAGCGTAGTTTACAAAACGGGATGGCGGCAGTCACGCTCGGAGAGTTCTGAAGACGACAGGACGCATTCTTCGGATGTGGGCATTAAATATGTAACGTATTACCGAAGGATTAAGAAAAGCGCGATTTCGCGTTGCGATTGCTCGAAGCGGGCCGTCGGCCATCTTGTTCGCAGCACGGGTGATACGTGGGAAAGCCCACTTGGGGAAACTCTCACGAGGTGAAGCCTTGCGGCGTCGGGATGCGGTCGGTCCGCGAGATAAACGGCGGAGAAGGAAGCGGATAGCACATCTGTATTGTTTTCCTGGATTTTTTAACTCGATTATCGGCTAATTTGCCCAGATTTTGTGGTTTTGCCACGGTTTAATTTATGAAAGTATGTGCAGTATACGATCGCTGGCGAGTATTCGGGAATTTTCGAATATTCGGAAATTCACGAATATCAATTTTCGAATACGAATACGAATCGAATATCGAACATTTTCGATTCGTATTCGAAATTTCGAATATTCGCACACCCCTATTTTAAAGTAATCCCATACCTGGCAGCTTGCCAATGTCAAAATTAAGGACATAAAGGGAAAGAGGTTTTGGAGGTTGCGCAAAATTAATTGCATGCCGCCCGGGGCGTTCCCTCTAATGCTGACTTTGCCATACAAACTTCTCTTACTTCAGAAATTTTTCCCACTAGGTTTTATTGGCCTCAAATAAAGATGGCACATACCCACTACAGGGGAGTGGCTTGTATTGAACTGCAGCACAGAGAGAGAAACGTTTAATGCATAGAATGTTTGGGTGGGCCCTCATTCCAGGAGTCCATTGGCTATTGCCGTCGCTTTTGCCCTGTTCACCAGCGATAGCTGTTCTTCCGAACGGCAGCTGGACAGCGCCGCCTCCCAGTGCACAGTTGTTGGGTTATTGATTCTTGGTATAGCTGGGTTTTTCCGGCATGCTCATACCATACTATCGCGTTGTGCATTGCACGTCGTCGTCTTCATCAATTTCCATCCGTGCGCAAGTCACGAAAGGAAAGGAAACGCGCTTTCAATCGAGCTTGCAGGTACGTGGCGTTGGTGTCCACCTGCAAAAACTTGCTTCCGCGCAATATTTTGTGGTCAGCAATGGTAAACCGCCAGTTTTCTTTTCTTCCCGAGCTTTGTGTCTTCCGAGGTGGAAGCGGCAGCGAGTGTCTAAAGGCAGTTCACTCGCAATACTCACATTTCGCTGCGATTAACTCATGGTAGACCACTTTTGAAAGTCGGACTGTTTTTTTTTATTTCATTTCAGTTTATTTGTTTCATTCTGATTTGTAGAAACTGGAGCAAATGCAAAAGGTAAGAAGCCTGACAAAGTGGCCTCTGATCCGTATGCAGTTCAACAGACAGGCATTAGAAACATATAAAACCACAATTTCGAACAACTGATTCAATTCTTAGGGGAGAGAACAGATAAAACAAGCATCACTGAAAGGCCATAAATGCTAACAAAGCTAAAAAAATAAATCAAATGAATTCAATGTTTTCTTGTAATATTACATTCTTAAGAAACTTTTTGGGAATTGGCTTGCTGAAATCAAGCAGTTTTTCAGTGCGATTTAGTATTTCAAGCGTTTTTCCTCACCGTTATAAAGGCCACCGTGGTGGCTCAGAGGTTATGGCAGTCGGCTGCTGACACGAAAGACGTGGGTTCGATCCCGGCCGCGGTGGTGGAATTCCAATGGAGGCGAAATTCTAGAGGCCCGCGTGCTGTGCGATGTCAGTTCACGTTAAAAAACCCCAGGTGGTCGATATTTCCGGAGCCCTTCACTACGGCGTCGCTCATAGCCTGACTTGCTTTGGGACGTTAAACCCCATAAACCAAACCTTACCGTTATGGATAATACACGCAACAACGCGAGCTGCCTGCGAGTGATGCTGTGCGTCCTTGCTCCGCGTTTCGACTTGCGGTACAGAACCACGCATACCGCAATTCTCAGAATGAAAGAGGCTCGGATATGGGCGCATGGCTTTCAGAGTGCATGCCCGTATAACCTCGCCGTTTTCAACAATGCTTATTTTTAGCAGCGCAGATAGTATCGCGGAACACGCCCTGCATCATTCCTTTTATGTAATACGAGGACGCTGACGATTTATGGCGGCGACCATGCCTTCGAAGTCGAAGCCTCAGCGCTTGCCTTTCAGTATCTCGCAACACGTCCCGATGACCTCGAACTAAACGACGAAGAGCCCAGAAGCGAGCCTTAAAGGGCTTCAGAAACGCACTCAAACGAGAGGAAATTCAGCATGCTGGCTCCAGCAGCGCGCGATCAGCGCTCGAAACACGCTGTTTATTTCGAAAACCCGAACTTACGCACTTCGCTCCTGTCGAGAAACTGGCCAGAAACATGCATTAGACGCATGCAAACAGCTTGACATGAAAGTATGAATAAGTTCGAATTATTGAACTCCAAAAAATTTGCCGGCGGCTGTAGTGGCTCAGGTCGCGTTAGATTTATACGTATAACAAGTTTGTGCGAGTGGCTGTGGTGTTGTGATGTTTCTTTTTGATAAAATAATTTCGAACAGAGTCGGGGACAATTTTAGGCTGAAATAAGATATAGTTGGTACAATCCAGAGGCTTGATCAAAATTCCGGTGTCTCTTGTCAATTCAGGAGAACTGGCATTTGTGCAAATGTGGTTAAATAAGCGAAATTGTGCACTATTGTGCGCCTATTCCACAGGACACTACGCTACTGCGAAGCTTTGCACGTTTTAAATGTTGTACCAGGCTTCCCATCTGTCAGTGTTGTGTGTCTTACTTCAGATGCAAGTTTGACGTGCAGGTTTAGGTAGTTCCTGGCCACAGGCTGGTATAGCATAGCGGTTGCTTCTGGCAATCACTCCGCCATAGCGTATCGCAGGTCAATGCCCTTCATGTGCCTGGGAGCGCCTTGAAACAGAAGCTTCACTTTATAATAATAATAATTGGTTTTGGGGAAAGGAAATGGCGCAGTATATGTCTCATATATCGTTGGACACCTGAACCGCGCCGCAAAGGAAGGGAGAAAGGAGGGAGTGAAAGAAGAAAGGAAGAAAGAGGTGCCGTAGTGGAGGTCTCCGGGATAATTTAGACCACCTGGGGATCTTTAACGTGCACTGACATCGCACAGCACACAGTCGCCTTAGCGTTTTTCCTCCATAAAAACGCAGCCGCCGCGGTCGGCTTCGAGCCCGGGAATTCCGGATCAGTAGTCGAGCGCCCTAACCACTGAGCCACCGCGGTGGGGTCCATAAAGTTATAATAATAATAATAATTGGTTTTTGGGGAAAGGAAATGGCGCAGTATATGTCTCATATATCGTTGGACACCTGAACCGCGCCGCAAGGGAAGGGAGAAAGGAGGGAGTGAAGAAGAAAGGAAGAAAGAGGTGCCGTAGTGGAGGGCTCCGGGATAATTTCGACCACCTGGGGATCTTTAACGTGCACTGACATCGCACAGCACACGGGCGCCTTAGCGTTTTTCCTCCATAAAAACGCAGCCGCCGCGGTCGGGTTCGAACCCGGGAACTCCGGATCAGTAGTCGAGCGCCCTAACCACTGAGCCACCGCGGCGAGTAAGCTTCACTTTCCCGTCTCAGTTTGCTCCCTGCGAAAGGATGACCGCGAGGCTAATACAGAAAAACGTTACGACCAAACAACGCCAATGCAATACCTGCGTTGTGTAATAAGCAATGCTGAAGAATTGGCGAAACTCAAGAATGAAAAAGGCGAGAATTTCTAGCGAAAGAATCACACAACAATGTAGATCACTCCGTATCATAATTTACATCAACTGAGAAGCATATCAAACTCGCCTGATCCAATAATCGATCATAAGAGCTCGCTTACTTCGCTGTACACAAAGCTTTGCGGGGTTCTTTTCTACCTCCTTTATAACGCACGCTTGACGAGACGTGAGAAACTGTGCGGGACACATTGCTTCGACGCAGAGCTGGCAGCCTGCTCCAGCCAGCCACACCTTATTCTTCTGCAGGTCCGCTTTTGTGGGCGTATCTTTACGTTTTAGGGAACAGCGGCAACTGTCTAACTTCGACGTCCCTTGCGGTTGTCGGTATCATCTCCTCTTTTATGTTTATACGTTCCTTCACACCAGTTATCGAATGTCCCGCGGCCGATTCCCGCTTTTCTTTCCCGTGCAGCGGACCGAGAACACGTCTATCTAAACGCCTTACGTTCACCAAGTCGGCTGGAAACGTTTAGACGCGACTTCCGTTACTCGTTTTTTTTTCTCTCTTGTTTTGTTTCCGGCGCATCTATTTCTTTGTTTTCTTTTTTCTTGCCCCTAGCTCTTTTCCCGGGCGGCCAACGCAGTTCACGATACGCTTCTCAAGCGGAAGCAATTCTGACGGCTGCGGTTATTCAAGGAAGCAGATTGGCCGCGAATAGTGACCGATAGCTGAGCATTTGTACGTCTCTCGCTTTTTCCCATTGAAAGAATGCGTGTCTTTGGGGAAAACTGCGTTCTTTAGGCACAGGCGCAGCCGGGCCGCCGTGGTGACAATTTCGATAAGCTCTTCTATTTCAACTCAGCGGGCAGAATAACGGCGGAGGTTATTCTACTTGTTCTGTTGCACACGACAACAATTTCTCCTTTCTGTATGCCAATGTTGGTATGTTCTACGTTATAATATTAGCACCTTCCTGCAGTGTTCCTGAACTGCAGCAAGCTATAACTATCAATGGCAAACAAATATAAAATAAAATTATTTACATAATGAAACTAGTAAGTCTGGAAGAATGTTGTGATTCAGTCCCCCCCACCACCTTTTTTTTTTCATTAATGCTTCGCGACTGATGACGGTCAATCTTTGGACGAAGCTCTGTAATAACGGCGGCGAAGCCTGTTTGATCCCGCCCAAAATCATTCCACACTTCGAAAACGCATTGAAATTAAGATCACATGGGTATGTCATTGGCTCCAAGCCCAGTAATCGCAGCATCGATGATTTCTTCACGAACCATCTTCCCGTGCTTTCCTTGTAACGCGAAGAACTTGTCCCAACTGTTGAATACACGTGTCGCAACTTCCAGATCGTGAAAAACGTGTTGCGGATGATTGCACCAGAAACGTAAAAAAAAAATAGTGTTCGGGTCTCGCAAGCGTCTCGCAAGGCGGCAGGCTGCGTCTTCTCCGAGCCGTGTGAGTAATGTGAACGTCAAACGTACCTCTGAGGCGTGGTCGTGTATAGCGGACCCGTTCCCTGTTCAAAGCATCTGGTTATACGTGGCAGGGCGGCTGCTGCGACGTGGGAGCGGCGTGGGCAGTGGTACGGTGAGAAAGGAAGGAGAGGAAGTAGCGAAAAAAGTAATCCCCCGTGGCTCGTCGGTGGTGTTCATTCCACCACGAAAAGAAATCCCTTTCCTTGTCGCAGGCCCCGTCGTCGGGACTGTTCGACAACGCGGCTGCCAAATTTCGTCCCCGCCTCGTACGTAGCGCGGTCTCGCTCTCGCGAATTACCGTTTCAGAATCAGTCTAACGGGAAACATGGCCAGGAATAACGATGTAGCAACCTGAGCCCGTTTCTGTCCCGCTGCACTCTCGCAAGATTGTTTTTTTTATTCGTACTTTTCCTTCTTTTCTCGCTGTCTCTTTCTCGTTTCTTCTTTCTATTTGTTTCCTGCGTAAGACGAAGGGGCTAAACGTATTCGTGCGTCCCCACTGCTCTAATACCTCTTTGCTGCTGCAGGAAATGTAAGAACAACATATTAGGCGCAAGTATGCGCATTAAAATCCGAATGCATAAGCAGCCTAATGCAGGTACTCGCGTAAATGGTGCGGATGTAATTGGCCAGAAGAACTGATTCCCAAGTCCAGTGCGGCGGCACAAGCACAAAGGTGACCTTCATCATCCAGTGAAAAGAAAAATCAAGCAAGAATTTTTCAGTGTAGAAGAGATGTTCGCTTCGGGGATTAGCTTTAATATCAGCGACTTGAAAAGGACGAACGGAGGCCGAAAAGTTTCGGCTTAAAGTTTTAGGAATTCATAAGCCAGCGCAGCCTGATGTCGCTCGAGCACGGAAGGCGGAAAGGTCTTTCTTTTCGACAGCGTGTTAGAACGTGTTCCCTCCAGAGTACAAAAGAGCGGGTGTGACATTTTGCGCACGGAAGGCGTATACTTCTTGTAAATTACGCCTTCAGTAGTGAGTAGCAGGCAATAAAAGTTAGAAAATTTTAAGAACAGAAGAATATGGCGAATAGATTGAAAGACGTATGTGGAGGCGAGTTTACTAGTACGGTAAGTAGTTCCTTAACAAAGTCGGCGCACCACTTGCAGGCGTCGAAGTCGCAGCGAACAATACAAAAATCAAGACGTTGGGCTCGAAATCACGAATGCCTCTCAACCACTGACAATAACGGCGAATCTTACGAAGGATATAATGAGCAGTAGAGTGCGAAATGCGAAATTTTCTAGTTGAGTCGGAAGGAAACATTTGTGAGGGTGGTAATGAACATCGAAACGCGCACCTAAAATTGCCATTTCCCGAAATAGAACAATCATTAAAGCAGGAAGATAAGTGCATATAAATGAGGATACAACTTGCACAATGCGTAGTTAAGCACTTTGAAAATGGAATCAAATAAAAGTTCGTGCTCAGTTATGCGGAATGTGCGCACTTAACACGAATACGCCTATATGAGAGTGGAAAAGGAGTTAAGCTGTTCTCTAGCGCATTCCCTTTTATGAAAGGGAGTGCGCTCGGAGGACAGCTTACTCCGTTCTCACTCCTCTCTGTTCAGAGCGTACGCAAGAAGATTACAATTTATGTATTGAGGCTTCGTTCCTTAAGGGAAAAATTAAAAAGTTGACTAGTTAGCCTTTACTAATGTATCATGTTTGGAGAACGATAAAAATACCGCACACTAGGCCAGACGACTCTAAACAGATCTCAGTTCGTTTTATTAGGCTAGGGTACTCTGTGTTGTTAAAAGATTGGTTTTATTTAGCTGGGACACCTGTTGCAACGCCACTTGCACCTTCGCAATCTTTCGCGAGTTCTTTACATGCACCGATGCTGCTCCCGCCAACTTGCTATACAAGCAGAATGAACGACAAAAAAAACAGCATCTAAGCCCGCGATATAAACAAACTTGCAAGCTTATGTGCAGGTATTTAACGCTGAACAGCTAGCGGAGGAGACGACATGCACGGCACGCAGCAGGACGGGGCTGGGCTTATCTGATCGACGCAGGAGCGCTGCATCGTCGAAAGCACTCGCGCCCAAACCATGTCTGCGCGGAATACGTATACTGCCCGATGGGTTGCATGGCATGCTTCTCCGCACACGTGTTTCCTCACGAGACAAGAGGCCGTGTTAGTCGGCTGCCCGGCAGGCGTCTTACGAAATACAAGACTACGGTCTGTTGGACAAGTGATAACGCAAGAATCTCCACGGACAGCCAGAGTCGGCCAGGCGAATAATTTTCAGTGATGCGAGGTAAGTGTTAACCGGCTTAGCCTCCTGACAATCCACCAGCCAGCTGCGGCCACCAGAGTTAAGAATTCACCTGTGCGGAACCGGATACATATGCACGACGTGTTTCGAGCTTGCGAAAGGGCGAAGGGAGACTGTTTCAAGTACACTCTTTCAAGCGTAAATGCCCGCCTGTGCACATGCCTGCGTAATGTATTAATCGGATTCAGTATGAAATGATTAAAAAAAACTGCCAGGCTTAAAGCCTCCCCCCCCCTCCCCCCTATTGCATGAATGGATCCTCGCCTTTATAGAGCACCCACTTCTGATTCCCGTCCCTCACCCTCTGGTCAGCAAGGACTAGCTAGAATCACACCCCACTGATGCAACGGTTAAAGACATACCTGTCTCAAAGATCGAAGGGTAGTATAGAGAGCAGCATGGCTGGAGCATGTAAAAAAAAATTGGGGGACACTTAAGCTTCGCATGTAGAAGGGTATGATCCGACAGCGTTAATGCGTCCCTTCAGTGGCCTGAGGTCCTCATTGTATACCATTTCGCAGACACGGGCACTGTTTTTTATTTCGTTTTAAAACTTTCTCACTTTTCACTTTTATTTTTACGTTATTTTATTTATCACAAGGTACACAAGGCCTCTCGTTAACCATGTCGAACGAACCTTCAAGTCGAGGGGTAGCGCACCCTTCTCACGACCCAAGGGGCAGCGAGCGGTTCGAGTCCTTGCTCGGCCATTTTTCTTTTCGGCGCAGTTGATTTTCTTTCTTCACAGTCCCTACGTAATGGTGGCAGAATGACGTCACGACCCTGCAGACCGATGAGGAATTGTGTAGCGATGTCATCACCGCTGTACTGTCATCGTTGTAAGGTGTTTGAATTACCCGCGCGAGGTCATGTGGTTGTGACGTCACGACCCTCTCGACCTATCCCGATTTTTTCGACTCGCCAACGCACGGCGGTTTCTCCGCTCAATGGGACCGCTAACGCTTTCGCGTTAAAAATTGAACTGACGGTATGGTCACGGAACCTGATGCGATAGAGCTGCGATAGTAGTTGGATTTCCCCTCGATGATTACCTTGATGCTTTTACTGTGGTGCATGCTTTTACTGGCTGGATAAAGATGTAGGGGAGGTGGGAGATGCACGGGAGATGCTTGGTGAGCGGTGCTTCTGGAGTGAAGCTGGATTGCCCACTGAGTTCGATTTCGTCGTTGCTTTTTCACTCCGCAGCTGTGTGGACTTCTAGCATGTGGAGGCCTTGTGGAGGGTGATGAAAGTGGGTTCATGGTGCGTAGCGATTCTGGAGGGTAGAGTTAGGTTAGGGACGCTTGAGAGGGTAACGGTGGGGAAAGGAATGGAGGATGTGGTTTATTTGTTTCTTTACTGCAAAGTAGCAGTTAACTAAGTAACTTAGTTATCTGTTCAAAGTCATTATTAGAAATCGAGGGTACAGCACAAGCAGCATGGGGGGCATTAAAATCGTAGGTAGACAAAGAATGAGGCAATCAAAAATATATAGCGTTCAATAATATTTCCATACCTTGATTAAGCAGGATACAAAAAGATTCAACCACAACATTAAAATCAAACATCTGTATAAGTCAGTGCACTTCAAAAGTGTAAAATTACATAATACAAGCATATCTGCGTTTTCAAGGGTTGAAATTTTCGAAAATATTCATTTATAAAGGAAAAAAAGAAAAAGCTAGATTTTCTCAGAAGTTTCCCAGAAAGATAAAACTCGCTACGGACGCCAACAAAAAAAGTTGTGCGGCATTTACACGCTATCTGAATACATAAACCTTCGTTTCCTATTTCTCTGTACGCGACCTATTCATTATTCTCGAGCCTTAGCTATCCTACATCTGTTGCACTCTTTTTGTGGTGAAGATAACGAGCCAAGCCCTTGCTCATTTTCTTGGAGCAAGCTCCAACTGCTGTTTTCCCCGCGGGATAAAGCTACAAGAAGGCCGGCATTGCGCTTCCAGGCCGTCGTGGAGCACGGCACTCGAGACAAGAACGCCCCCTATGTGTGTCGCCGGCGGTCGTGAATATTTAAGGCATCTTGCCGAAACACTCCGACTAGGTTGTACCGAGCCAACCGACATGGTTACAAGGCTTCTTAGTTACGCCATGTAGCGGTGGCTGCAGCGACGCTCATAAATGTTTAAAGAGGCAAGAAAGAGCTGCTGTGGCATTCTTCAGTTAGCCGCTAGACGACGCCATGCCTCGTGAAATTATACAGTGCGTGTTCGCCTTAATAACAAGGAACGGGGCAGGAAAAGAGGTAGCAAAAAAGCTGATGTCCTAATTTACATAAAAGCAGGCGCGGGTAGGCGTGCAGCGTTGCAGCATTTTTGTCGATCAACCCGAAGTTCGGCGTTATCCCTTTACTATCGCCCGCCATGCTCCAATGGTGACAGTCTATAGCTTATAAAATGGCTTGCGCATTTATTAAAAAGTGAGGAAGGCAGTTAGTTACGTCGTTTTTCATATAAACTGTTATGTTTTCAATAACCGACTTGTCTCGCTCCCTAATGGCACATCTTGCGATAATTCTGGACAACTTCCTTTAAAAATTCCTTTAGACAATCTATAGACTGTCCATAGATTTCTGTCTATAAAGTCTACAGACTTTCTATAAACAAACCCTAGAGAACAGTCTATAGGCAATACAAATCCTGTGGAGAGTCTGTAGACAATCTATAGATTTATGGCCATACACTTTTAGTAGACTTTGGTCTGTAGACAGTCTATAGACTATGAATAGACAAAAGGAAATATATACATAGGAAGTAAATAGTCTATAAGAAGTATATAGAGTGTGTATAGACCATTTTTGTAAGGGCTGGGTCACTTCAAGTGACTACGCACAGCGACAAGGAGGGCAATCAGCAACGCTACGTACTCACCACGTGCGTGAAATATTAGATTCTCAGGATGGGAATAAATGAAATAGACACTACACGCTGGCAGGATCATTAGCGGACCACAAAACACGGCGTAAATTTTATAAGTGATGAGTGGTACAGAAAACCTAGTACTTCATATATGAGGAAAAAAATGACACTCAAATAAACAACGAATAAAACTTGAGAACAAGCAGGGAAGCAAAAAGAGTGAACAGAGCGCACAGATTTCTCAACACAAGTGCACGCAAATTACATCCGCATTTTTCTTTCTTTTTACACTTCTCGTGCTTCTCACTGCGTCTTCATTCCGGTCTAGCCTCTTCAGTGCTCATTAAAGAGTGATTCCTCAGAACAAGATCTGTGAATTTGTTCGAGCAGTTCATGGCATGAGCACTGTCACTCGTTTTGCGCAAGCTTAGACTTTCCGCCTAGATCCGCACATTTTAGCGGGTCGTCGACATCTCGTTAGCGCACCGGGAAAGCTGGCGTAGGAGCAAACAGGTTCAAACTAACTATATGGCCTCTGGATTCTCCCTTACTATTTAAGCGGTACCTATAGCAGCGCTCGGAACGCTCGGCCAACCCTTCAATGGATTAAATAGAAAAAGCGAGAATAACTCGTAGCCGGCCGTTTCTACCGCGATGCATGCGTGCCGGCCTCTCAAGAGGGCAACTTACAACTCTTTCACGGGCTCCACTCCTCGACTCTTTCCCGGATGTAGTACACTTAAGAAGATCGGAAGGAATGACGTCTACGTGTTCAGCGAGCTATATTTTATTCTGTTGGCTGGCTATTCTCACTGCTTATCTTTATCTACGTTTTCCCATTTGCGTGCCTATTTTCTCGTGTCGTGGGAGCACACCCAAACGCTCCATCACCAAAGGCGTTAGAAGAGGGTTATAATGCTCCTCCTGGGGCCGTTACGATGCCGCGTTTTCGCTTATACCCCTACAGGCCAGCCTATTAAGGATTTCTGGGCGCGCGCCATTCGCTTTGTCGCTTTTATTTTTCTTATTTCTTTTATTTAGCTACGTGAGTTGCACGCGAGGGCTAATGACTTGGCGAGTTTCCTGGACTGCTGGAAACCGCCTCCCGACGGGATGCCTTCGTCTTGGTAAAGACCAGCTCTCGACTAACTCCTCTCAGATCGTGTGCGGCTGGAAACGCACTGCTTAGTGGTGGAGCTGCAGATTAGAGAAAAGGAAAATCGCGTTCCCAGTGCGAACCGTACGTAGGGCACTGTAAGATTGTAAGCGTAGTGTCATGAAAAAAAAAAGTTGCTGCGTGCAGGTGTCTGGTGCTCTGGAGGAAATTCGCGGCAGGCGTGATGTGAACGACTGCTTCGATGTGCGCGCCCTGCGATATACTTTTAACGAGCGTGTAGTTGATAGTTTGTTCTGTTATGCGGTTAATAACTGTACCACGACTTACTCGCCTGCCCTTTAACGCTGTATGCTTGCGGGCACACCTGGTCTATTTGACCCCCGGTAGCGAACTTTCCAGAGCACCTACTGGTGAATAAAAACCGCGGCATAAGATTCCTGGGACAAAAAAAAAGCATCAATACAGCTGGTAAAAGCACGCCTCTTTAGGCTTTCATTCCTTACCGCGCGAAATGAAACGGTCACGCCAGAAATTTCAAGGCGGTCGCGTTCGGGCCAATCACTTCCTGCCTAGGTGGTCTTCCTCGCGGGTCTTGAAGCCTTCAAGCCAGGTTTAATTATTTATTGTAGCCACATTTTCTCATGTGTTTTTCTTTTGTTCTTGCGCACTCCTCAATGTAGGTTCCCAACGCGTTTGAGTAAAATGAATGAATGAATGAATGAATGAATGAATCGCTTCCCGGGAGCGGCTTGAGGTGTGACGTTTTATTGTTCTGAGCACGAAATAAGGGGCTATGCACCCGGCTGTGGCGGATGAAGGCCTATGGAACTGGAATGCAGAAACTTTCTTGTACTGATATTCAGGTGCACGCTGAATTACTCTAGTTAGTAGAAACTCAGCCGGAAATATTCATTACGACGTCCTTCATTCAGAACAGTGCCGGGAAACGACGGAGAATCTATTGTTTCTTATTTTATTCTTCTTTCTTGCTTTCTATCCTTTAATTTTTTGTTAAAACAGAGGAAGATCCAGCTCTGATTCGCAATAAAAGCGCAAAAAGAACGCCGATATTGAATCTTCACAGATCAAAAGGCAAAGGACACAAGTTGGGGGACCAAAAAAAATGCCGGGAACTTACGAAGCAAATATGAGCAATTATTGCATTACTATCGATGCTTTTCCTATAGGCGGTGCAAATGCATTGGTGCTCAAAACGACTGTCACGAGTGTTGTTTTGCAGGCTAGCCGCTGCTAGATTAGTGTCTCGTGAAATGGGTGGAACTGGTTTAGGCGTGACGATGAGTGATTTGGACAAGGTGTCTTTCATGTTGTTATGCCTGTTCCTCGAACTGGACGGTAATAGTGCACGCAAAAATTCAGTAGGAAACGTTTATAGAAAATTTCGTGCGTGCGCTCTTGAAATGTTTCTAACACTTTTTTTTTACTTCACAGCACAAAGCTATCATAATAAACAAGCCATGAACATGATATGTTCATGCTCATTGGTTTCTGGTACTTAGATGGACACCATAAAAGCGTTAAATGAACCTTCCTCGTTAAAAGCCGAAAAAAGCAAACAGTTTGCGTGTATTGTACGAAGACGAGAATATGAACTTAGCGGTTAATTTTTACCACACATCATAAGCCAGTATTTACGCATGTTGTAGGATTTCAAGAAAAAAAAATGTTTTTTTTTTTGTAAAATACGGCACCGATCGATGGCAGGTTAAGAAAGATTGCATTAACTACTCCGCAATAATCAAATAAGCCATTAAGCGCAAAAAAAAAACGCCATGCTCGCGAGCTTGGTTTCGGATTAATAATCTCTGTGCGCTCCATGGTTTTCGGCCCAAAACCACGGAGTATGCCTGTTCCATTAAAGTCCTTCTCCTCCTCCTCCCACGGAGTATGCTGAACAACTCACAAGCTAGGGTAATGCGTTCGATTTAACCAAACCCTTCCGCTGCCTGCATTAAGCCGCGTACACTTCCCGAGTTCCATATATAATGCAGCATGGGTTGTTCTTTCGTCTTCATGGGCTCTAACGCACTGCGATACTCCAAAAATTGCCCAACGCACGCGCCATCGATGTGCACTTCTGCCTTTTCAATCTCTCATGCAGGAAGCAAATCCTTGGAGCAAATGCCTCTTGATCAACGTAACTGTCCATTCCTAATCTCCCCTTTGAACAGCTGCTCTGGCGGAAATTTTGCTTCGTCACTCCTTCCCACTGTTGCAGCATGCAGCTACGAAGATTATCGATTACTAAAGGCAGAACCCGAGTTTTGGAATTAGTCAGTTTTATGAGCACATTTTGGTTCGCGCTACTTTAATCGGATAACGTAAAGCCTAAAGTGATCACCCTCTGATCGCATCAGACTGTATTCAAAAACTCGTTTTTTGGCTCGCGTGTACAACTCATTTTTTACAAAGAACTCCGAGGAAGTTTCTTTTCTATGCGATACAGAATCGAGAAAGCAATTTCAGTATTGCAAAAAGAAAACGTAATTTAGGCATTCGGGGCTCCTAGAGTGTCAAAACAAAGCTGCGTCCTGGAAACGAGTATAAAGTGTTCGATCCTGGTTTCCGGGAAATGTTTTGCGAGTTTAACGAGGGGCGCGCCAGGTGTCACTTTCAGTGACTGCGTAAAAGCCGAAGCAGAAGGGATGCGGCAGGGGCAAAAATTATTCGAAAAAATATATAAAAAGGGTGTGGGTGCCAACATGGACGCTCGTGAAGATTGCTTGCCGCACCTCAGCATGCGGTGATGGATGCGATTGGCGTTTGCTGCCTCGAGGGATATAAGCACTGTGCGACAAGTTCGGAAACATCGTTGAAAGGCAGAATTCAGGGCAAAGGAGCAGGCTTTTTCAACAGGAGATGAACTCTTCATACTGCTGGCAAATATTTATGAGCTCAGTTGGGAAAAAAATTCACATTCTGAGAAGAAATTTGGTCTTCCGACAGGCTTCACAATTAAGGTTATACTTTATTCAGAGATGACACGATGAGATGCGGTGCTGATGTCACAGATTTAATGAAATATGTAGCTTCGTTGAAGGCTCCAAACTACGCCTAATACTGCTAAGCAATCTTCCATGACATTAACGACTCGCACAACAGCCAATGTAATTTACGTGTATATCTTCAGCACACCTTTTTGCGGGAAATTACCAACCAAACTCAGCATTAGTTTATATAATCATATGACACTTGGCTCCAGCCAGTGGGCGAGGTTTATGACTGACGACGCATTTTGGCCCCATGAGACTTATATTACTATTGTTTAATAAAACACTACCTGAAAGCAAGGTGTTAAATTCTCTATGAAGGCACAAAGCTGCAGGGACATCCCAGCACCGCCGGACACCCAACGGTTGCAAGAAATGGGTGCAAGCGGCCACCTGCGCCCCAGCCCCGGCACTATCTTGGTGCGCGCTTGAAAAGGAGCCCCCCGGCTTTAGCCGACTACGCTTGGAAAGCTCCCGCTGTTGCAACTCACATCTTGAGCGATAAAGACTTACTAACCCGACACTGAGTCCCGTACTTTCTGTACGAGTAGAAATCACAGCCCCGTGGAACAACTGTCTTCACAACCTTCACGCTCCTTCCTTAACGATTTTCAAAAAGTGTGAATCCCTGCAGCTTTGTGCCTTCATAGAGAATTTAACGACTTTCTTTCAGGTAGTCTTTTATTAATCGATAGCAATATAAGTCCCATAGGGCCAAAATGCGTCGTCAATCATAAACCTCGCCCACTGGCTGGAGCCAAGTGACATCACCAGACTGCAACATGCCCATTAGCTGGAAGAAAGTGACGTCACAAGACCGGAGCTGTCCCATTGGCTGAAGGGAAGTGACGTCACCAGACGGGGAGCGACGTCACTTCCAGTAAAGGCACCAACAGCTGCAAAGTCTATCGCATTCCCAACATTTAATGAAATTAGATGTCCCTCAGAATTTTTTTTTCTCATTATAAGAGGCATTAAAATTCGCCTTCGTTTTCGCCACCAGAATTTTTCGCGGATCGAAAGACAAACATAAAAGGACGCTCAATCCTGGTTACCGCAAAAAAAAAAAAAGGCGGAGGGGAGAAAGATGAACGCAGTGAACGACGCAACTAGCAAATATAACAACACACTCTGAAAGCGACTGTGAAAGAAAAGTCATGCCTGCGAAAACTTGTGAGTACGTGGTGGCGACCAACTGTACGACTCGTGTACTCTCTCACTGTTTACATCGAGCGAAAACTGGCACCGAGCACGACACGGACGTAGGCGCACTTCAAAGAGAACTCTTCCATCCGGTCATGGCCAAGTGTATTTTTACTAACACCGTGCATACCTTCAGTAGGCTGTACTATATGCCACTACACGGACCAACTCACAAAATGTACGCAGTCTAGAAGCTTTCGCTCTTCAACAAATACGAAACGTGGACAAAAACTTCCTTCTTTAGTGTTCATGTTGCTTATTACAACGTTCTTCCGTGTTCTACAGCAAATAGCTTCCGTCCGCTAGAACTTACGGGACGCATTGTCACGCAGACTTTCATTGTAACTCCCCGACTTGCGTTGTAAACGCTCGGCCCCGAACAGGAAAAGAAATAATATATGAAACATAAAGATTGGGGGGGGGGGGGGGGCATACGTATATCGCATGTCCACGACAAAGAGCTACTAGGACCATTTCCCGAGAAATCGGATTTGGGGACTCAGCCCGCCGTTCCCGCGTCAGATGGAAGTGGGACGGAAATTGCACTGACTCGAACCCCCTCTTTCGAGCGCTGAGCGCACACAAATAGTTCGGAATGCGCTCTGGTTTTCCACTACCGCTTCAACCCCCCCCCCCTCCCCTTTCCTCTCTATATATCTTTGTTTGCCTTTTTGGAGACCTTTCTCCCAGCCGCACGCATCCCCAATATGTGTGCCAGGGGTGATGCAAAATGAACCGCCTTTCAGAGGAATTTGAGATTGGTGCAGGAAAAGCACCACAAAAACAGACGGCAACGCAAACTAACAAAAATAGCACAGGAAGTCTAAAGCGACCGTAGACGCCCGTCCAAAAGTCAAAGCAAATTTTCTTCACACGCTTTTCTATTACTTTTTACTCGCCTTTGGCGAGTAACAAGCAGAAGCTGAATCCAAAACACGCACCAAATAAAACACCGCAGACTTTCCGCGCGCCATTGTAGAAGGCGAATCGTCGGGCTTTTGCAGAATTCTTTCTCGAAGATACAATAAAGTAGAACAAGGTTAATTCAGTTTCGTCTAGATGTACGGACAAGTTTGGTGGTAAACCGGCCGCCACCAATGCCAGGGGCCGGGAAGCTGGGGTTCTCTTAAGGGGCGCAAGGTAGCGGGTTCAGCTCCCGGAAGTAGAATATTTTTTCCGCTGGAAACAAAACACACTAATATCTATATACAGAGATACTGGCGAAGATTTAAAAAAAAACAGAGACGGTAGAAGTAGTTTCCTTATCCTGCACCATGATGACAAACCTTCAAACCTTATAACCAGAGATTAGTTCAAAACCATAAAATTTTGCGGTTACCGGACACGCGCCGGCAAGGATGCTTGCGCTAGCTGCCGTTTGGTCAATGAGGAAGTAGCATGCGAAAAATAAACACAAAAAAAAATGCTTACTCTTCCTTGTTAATCTGCATAGCGGCCCAATTGGTGCCAGTCGAGAAGGCCTCCACCCTTCTCTCTGTGGTTCGCGGCGCGACCGCCAGGGGACACTACACGATTTTTTCATGCAGACGACCCAACGCAAAGCCCAACGGTGTGATCCAAAGAGTTATCCCTACAAAAGCATAAGATAGGAAACGAAACGACGAGAAAACAAAAGAAATAAAGAAATAAAGTAGTGAAAGGTATGCGAGTGCAATAACCAACCCGCAAAACAAACCTGTACTGCACGCATATATGCGAACTCTGCTATGGGGAGCTCGTGCCCGCCAAGAAGCGCACTTCGCATAGCACTCTCTGTCGCAACTGTAGGGACTCGTGGGTAGCATGAGTCCCAGCTGATTTGAATGCAACACCTTCCCGACAAACCCAATTACACCCACGCACGCAAACATGAAATGTTTTCTTCATTATGTTTCCTTTTTTCTTCCAAGTTTCTTCCGCAGAACACGGCGGGGTGTTCCAAGTCGTTTTCTTGCGGCCGAGGTTGAGTTCTCGGAGCACTCTCTGCCCTTTTACAAAGAACATTTCTTGCATTTTCTTGCTTGCTCGTCGATGTTTTTACATTGGGCGAGAAATTCTGAGCAGAGGCCCAGCAAACAACACGAATGCCATCAAAAAGAAGAAGGTATGTCGGCGGTTCTGGGACAGCTTGCCGCACCTTCTTAATATAAACAGTTTTCTCCACTGGACTACGTACGCACGATGCGCAGCGACCAGCCTTGCACGCGCACGCGTCTTCACCACCGCACTTCACTGCGAACAGAACAGCGAGAGTTTCGAAATCCATTTCAGCGAGTCGTTATGCAAAGGAGTTTTTCCATTTGCGGCGGCTCATACTTGGTGCGTTCGTGCGCCCGTTGGCGCAAGCGCACAAGGTTACAAATGACAGCCCTGAAAAACGTTCAACGTCTGCCCCCTGTTTTTGTCTTTTTTTCCCTTTTGTCTTTTGCCTCAAAGTTCGCGACTGCATCGCGAAATTTATGGAGCGAGGCTGAAGGTGAGAGAAATATAATTTTGCTTTTGCAGATTGCGTAGCAAGGAGCAAAGTTGACGGATATTTTTATACGTGGGCCGGCTCCCGATAAAGGGAGATGCGTCTTTTTATCTTAAGTCCGGTATGCTTCCCTTACGGGGGCAACCTCGAATGTAGGAAATGGCGCATGCTGCCCTATAGCGTGCCTGAAAGAGCAGCGTTTTGCATTGAAATGCTGCTCTCTAGCCATATGGCTTGTTCAGTAAATCGCACTTCTCGAGTTTCCGGTTCGAGACGTGTTCCCAATGTTCGCTGTTCGCATTTCAACTAATGCACTCTATCTCATGAGTGAAAAGACCAAAACTTGCTGCGCTGAGTTACCATCATCTTTTTGACAGAGACAGCTTATGTCCCGTGGCAAATAGCATTTTGAAATATCGACAGGGCTTGCCCAAGGTTCGGGAACTCACGCAAAAGGTCGCTTGAAGCCATCACCTAACCCCAAGGCGTACCAGTGTGATTTTAATTTCAGAGCATTTTTTTGTTACACTGGCTCGTGCACTTTAGGGAAGAAAAAAAACTATGCCGCAAAAGAACAAACTGCTCAGGACGCTAAGCTTGAAGTCTAGAGTCTGACGGAAACCCGACTGGTCGGGATGGTACATGACGAAAGTAGAAGGCGCCGACCAAAAGAAAGGATGGGATGACGTTTCGGCTCCCCCACGGGAGCCTCCCGTGGGGGAGCCGAAACGTCATCCCATCCTTTCTTTTGGTCGGCGCCTTCTACTTTCGTCAAGCACGCTAAGCAGTGGACACGGAAAGGAAGATTTTATGACCCTTAAGTGGCTCTTCATAGCTACAAATTGTAGCTGAGAGAAACAAAAAAATTACAAGCATCGGACAAACCGGAAGGTGTGTAAACACAAGACTCATGGAACATGCGAACAAGTGCCAACAGATCACCCACCCAGGTAATCTTTTGAAATGAACCTACTCTCCGGCCAGACAAGATTTTGTCAAACCTTTAGTAAAAGATAACGCAAGTTTCAAGATCTGAAAATACTACAATTCATGGGCCTTTGGAAACAGAGCATGCTATAATGCTTTACTGAAGAGTCGCACTCTAGGATGAAGCTGAGCGGCCCAGGATGATCCTGATATATGCAAGAACCATCGTTTTATTGAACCGTTATTAGAAAAGAGTAAAGTCATATCTTTCTCCTCTGCTCTACTTATTTACTTTTCTTTAATACAAATTACAAACATTTCGTTTCTTCGCTACTTTCACAGCTTTGCTTGCCTTTTAACATAATGTGACAGTTTAATCGTCATGAGCAGATAACCTGATACAGCTCCACCAGTCTCTCGTAGCGGCCTCATCATCAGGATTCTCTGTCAGTTGACAACAGCTTTCCGCAACCAGAATCATCTCCCAGCTTGACAGGTCCTTTAATCGCGCAGTCCCTGTCACCCTTCCTCCTTTCCTTCCCCTTTCATGTCGAAGCCGTCGAAACGCGAACAGCCCCGTCTCCCGAGGCGGAGAGGAGGAGGTGTTCGCGCACTCAATATTGCATCGCGCCCGAACAACGCCATGTCCGTTACCCGCGCTGGCAGTCGCATCAGCCTGCGGTCACGCCCTCCTCTTCCTGTGCATTTCTCCCTCTTTCCCTTTTCTTCTTTCTTTCTTTCTTTTTTTCTTGCCGTTCTGTTATTGCTTCAGTACAGATAAGTCTTGGTGGGGTTTGCAAGATGATGTCTATGTTGGGTTGCGGTTCTCTCTGCGGCGATGACCAAGAGAGCACGCGATTGCTGATCGTAGGCACGAAGGGGAAGAAACGGACGTATAAGACAAGTCGGCAAGCGCTTCCCGTCAATGGCATAACTATCTCTGGGAACATCGATGTCGTTTAAGTGGAGGTGAACTTGAAGGTCATAACCACTGCGCCGTTACGTTTTTTTTTTTCGCTTGCCTCAGTGCACTCGGCACCTTTTTCTTTTTTTCAATGAACAAAGGCTGTAGCGTGGCAGTGAGAAAATATTAGCTTTGACAAAAGTCTTAGAGGCTTTAGCGTCGCATATTTAATACCACTGGTTTCGAGCTGCCACCTCACACTTCTTTCCTTGCCTTTGGAAAATGTCTGATCGGAAGCACAAAAAACGTGTACACATGATACTGCCGCAAGAGAGTTGAAATACGCATTTTCCTTCCTAATCCAATTTGGCACGTTTCCTAAATGTTTGCTCGGAGTACTGTTTCGGCAGACTCCCACCACGCAATTTGTGCACTTGCAATTTTTTTCCCCAATCACCGCTTTTGCTTCTCTTGAGGTGTCGAATATGTAGGGAAGTGCTGTGGAACGTTTGTTACAATTACCTCGTTGCATTTTACATCGCCAGAATGTCTTGCGCAACGCTCATTTAAGAACAGGCGGTCGAAACGCGTCTTGCAGTATATTTTTCCGCTCATGCTTAGTTTCATTGTTCTTGCGAACAAATGTTATGAATTCAAAAATATTCAGAAATAAGTGTTCATGCGAGTAGGTCATACGTAGTTACAAAAAATAAAAACGATTGCGAATAGGTGAACTAAGCCACTTCTAGGCGGCAGTTTACGGAGCATTGAAGATGTGATCAACTCAACAGAACTGTTCCATTCTCGTGCGGCAGCGTTCTTATGGCTTTCATCCTATTTTGAGCCACAGCCACGCTTCTGTTTTATCGCTTATACCCTATAAATGCGCCCACTCGTCCGATTGAACACCAAGCCTCCTTGCTCTTCGTCTCATTTTCCCTTCGCCTGACTCTTTATCTATATGCGGGACTCCTGTATCCAGGGTCCAAAGTGAGTTTCACGAAGCGTGCAAAGAGGTAATTTCATTTCACGCGGTTCTAACCGAAAGAGTTACAAATCGAGTTTTATCAAGCCTGAAAGGTCAGCGCAAGTGCGCGCGCAAGAATACACGAATTCCAAAAAAAAAAAAAAACGGAATGCGCACTATCAGGCACGGCATGCAGTGCCAAACCGCACGAGCAAAGCGGCCCACGCTAAAAACACTTAGATCGGAGCCTATATAAGGGCGCGAGCATAATGGAATAACGCGAAAAGTATAGACAGGAAAGAGCACTATCATTTCGACCATTGTTGGCGCCAAGCGGAGGGAGATCGTTAACGAACTTTTCAACGAGGCGCAAACGCAAAAGAGCGCTATAGAAACAGAGCAGGCGTGCAGTGGAAGATAATAAAAAAAATATTACGGGGAAAAATTTGGGAGGGATGTGGAGAAGGAAAGGAGGAGGTCTGCGCCAACGCCCACTTGGCGTGGCCCACGCGTGCATAGGGTCTGCGCTTGTGCTGAAACCACAGGGTCGAACAGGGGCGGCATTACTTTCTGACCCTCGCACCTGCTTTTGCGGTGCCCCTTTCGTTTTTATCCCGCTGTTCGCTTCTCCGTACAAAGCTCGTCCTACAGGCGCGGAAGGCGAACGGTTACAAGGTTAGGCCCGAACACACTGTATCTGGGTCAAAGCCTTCGGGGCGAAACAGGAAAGGGCCATCGATCTGGTCCCGTCCAGACGAGTCGGCTAAAGATTGAAAGTATTCGCACGTAGATTCCCCATCGACTCTCTCTCTCCCTTTCCTTCTCCTTCACGTCGTAATCCTCCTCTCCCACGGTGACCCGCGCGGCGATAGCAGAGGCACAGAGGGGATGCCGGCTCCGTCAGCCCGCGAAGAGAGCTCGTCATTTGTACCTGTCACTGTCGCACGTGATGGGAGGTCACTTAGCTCGCTGACACAGTGACCCGTTCGTACTCGGGCTCGGCACAGGCATATACGCACTACAGCCGAGAGGCGTGTCGTGTCGGTGCCTGGAGCTCTCGGCCAAGTGGTGTCGCCCCTAATTGACATCACCCGCCTTTTATACGATAACGCGGTGAGAGCAGCTTGTAATCCGTGGGCTCTGGCTCGTAGGAACGCGATCTGCATGCTTGTCAGTTGGGTGAAAGAGAGAGCACCCGATTAGCGGCTAATTTGGGAGCTGGGACTGGCTGGGCTTGGTTTTTCGCGTCAGGAGTTTAATGACGCGTGCTCTTTTGCGTCGGCAGGAAAAAATAGGGTGTGCACGCTTCGTGCTTTCCGAGCGATGATTACAAGGAACTTCAATAGGTGAGTAATGTGCAGCGCCCATTGCCCACAATTCTCGGTAGCCTTCCTGTACGTTGTTTTGCAAGCATTAATTTAATTCTTTCCGGTTCCTCGCATGATTATACGTTTTTTCTTACTTCGCATCTGTTTTCTGCTACAGCTTGAGGAAAATATTTCAAGTCTGCATGCCCATCTGACAAGCGCAGTGGATGGTAATTCTTGATGTCAATCTCTACTCAAAACAAAATACCGCACCACATTATGGTTTCGTTCATATCCTGAAGCTGCGGTCCAAGTGAAGGGCCATGTGGAGAGGTGGAATCACGCGTTTTCTTTAGCGTACCAGTTAATTTAAATCGAGTGCAGAAAGCAAATACAGCAACTATACCAAGACTGAGCCCCTGTAGGACAATGACCACGCAGATAAGCTCTTACAATGCCCTTGTTTGCCAACAAATGAACGAAAAACGTTTCTTGAGAAGTGTATATGAGACAGATACTGCGCCATTTCCTTTCCCCAAAAACCAATTATTATTATTAAGTGTTCTCTTGTGTTTGGGTGGAGCCCCTAACCCAGGGTACTTAGAGAGAACGCAGCAACACTCGCTGGGTTCACCAGGCATCGCGTTCTTCCAGATTTGAGCCTTGGAAACAGTCACAAGAAATAAGCAAATTCCGTACAACTGCTGATAGATTAGAATGAATTTGATTTATAAAGGAAAAAGAGATTGGATAAACATAAAACCCTTAGGAATGATTACGGTAACATATGCTATATACAGGTTGGCAATGCAGGCGGTGAAATTAAAAATGCTGTCATAGACAGAAAGTTATAGGGTACTCGAGGAGCTTCATAACGGGTTCAGAAGTGGAAGGCGCTTGAATGATAGCCTGTTCATGCTCACCCAGTGCGTAGAAATAGCTAGGGGAAAACAGACCTCTGTGTTTAGCCTTACTGGACATAAGCGGTGCGTACGACAATGTGAACAGGGAACTCCTGCGTAACATACTGAAAGATGAAGGTATCGGTCATCAGATAATTGATCTACTACAGGGAATCAGCCGAGATAATAAAGTTGAAATTACGTGGGAAAAGATAAGAATTACGAAAAATGTCGTGTTACGCAAATGATTAAGGCGATTTTCCTCTACACTCGCTGTTGTTCATGCTTTACATGATAAATATAAAAGAAGGCTACAAGAAAGTAATATAGGTTATAGTCTCTCGTACAGATTAGGCGGAAAGGTTGTAAAGCAGCGGCTCTCTGTTTAAAGCATGTGGGCGATGTTGTACTATGAGCAGGCAGATAGCCAGGAAGATTTGCAGACTTTGGTTAATTCTTGTGGAGACGAAGGAGACGCTCAAGGCTTCACATTTAGCACAATTAAGACAAGTCTGGTGGTTTACAATGATTGCACTGATCAGGTACTTACAATACAAGGCCAAGAAACCCAGCCTAGCCGAACACAAATATATCGGGGTATGTGTAAACTAAAAATACAGATACAGATGGAAAACCATGAACATACTGGTCGGTCAAAAGAGCGAAAACATGCTCTGCGATAATAAAACACAGGATATTAGGGGCGCAACAAGTACGAAATACTGAGTGGTATTTCGAAAGGAATAATGGTTCCAGGGCTAATTTTCGGGAAGGCTGTATTTTTTATTTATTATTCCTCAAATGCCCCTAGGTAAGGGTTTTACATGAGGGGTGGGCATCTTCGGTGAATGATGACGTGTGCCTAAGGGCAGAAGTTCAGTCGAAACTGGAAAAAAATCAGAGCTGTTGGAAGATTAGCACTATAGGTGCGCACGGCAAAACGATAAAAGAGGCAGTAGAGGGGGATATAGACTATACGTCATTCGAAGCAATGAAAAACGCTAGAGGAAATTGGATGATAACAGGTGGGCAGCTAAAGTATTTAAACACTTATGCAGAAAGAGCATTGGCTGGCAGTGGCGGAAAAGGACTAGGAAAATAACCAGTAAGTATGCGGGAATCATGGACGGAGATATAAACAGATTAAGGCGACAGGTAAAAAAAGGAGAAGATAAAAACTGCATTAATTCAATGGAAAAGAAGCAGACTAGAAATATATCGAAATTGGAGAAGGCAGATCAGGAAGGAATCGTTCTATGATAACTCATGAGGCAGTGCCCTACTCTTTGAAGCTAGTTCAGGGTGTCTTAAAACGCGAAGCTACAAAGAGAAATATCAACAAGAAGCTGACACATGTGCAGTGTGTGGTAAATCTGTAGAAACAATTGAACACCGTGTATAAGAATGTGGCGGTATACACCCGGATGTCAATGCAGGCCAGTAACTCTCCCTGAGGCCCTAGGGTTTTGAGGTAACAATGGTCATGGGAATGAATCTGCGGTAGAAGTTAGCAAAAAACGATTGGAAAATTGGTGGCTCAAAAGCAGAGAGGGGAGGTAAGGTTAGGAGTGCAAGATTAAAAACTATATTTAAAAATGGCGAACTTATAGACCTATTTACAACGCTGTAAAAGAAATATAAAGGAAATGAAAGCCGAGCACGGTGGAAAAAACTAACACGACCCCGTTTCAAAAAGGACGCTCTTAAGTTACATCTATCCATAAGCTTTACGAAACCTACTTCCACTGCTCCTGTGATAGTTTGTGTATATTAGGGACTGCCGTGTTGTGTTGGCGCACCACGAGGCGTGATATAGTGTGGCCACCTCCTCGCATAGCGGGCTGCCGTATAGGAGGCTGTTGTGTGAATTTTGCTGAGGATGTGTGCATTAGGGCAAGTGTTTGTACGTAGCCGCCTCCAAACGGTTGCCTGTTCTTATGAGCTGGCTGGCTGTGAGGGGGGGGGGGGGGGGGGGGAGAGGGGGGTAATCGTCTACCCTGGATGTTGTCACTAGATACCCACTATACGCCGGTACCACAGTCTGGGTTCTGGTGGGTCCTCCGCAGCTTGGTTAGTATATCCTCGAGCTGCGGCATTCGCAGCCCAGTTCCCAGGAGGACCGGCGTGTCCTGGTTTTCATATAACTGGGTGCTCGCCGATTTCGGCCGCGGAGCCTTGCCGTAGGGCTGTCTTGCTGATTGATTGATTGATTGATTGATTGATGTTGTACAAACAATTGGGCAGTTGGGCAGTGGGAGGCAATTTAACCAGTGCTCTGGCTTTCACATTTCTGCAATGAGACGACACATTCAGACGTACGTATTTTACTTGCAAGGAATAACCCCTCAAACGTAGTGCTTTCTTGCCGTTTACAACCTTCCAATAATAATAATAATAATAATAATAATAATAATAATAATAATAATAATAATAATAATAATAATAATAATAATAATAATAATAATAATAATAATAATAATAAAATAAAAATCATAATAATAATAATAATAACAATAATAATAATAATAATAATAATAATATAATAATAATAATAATAATAATAATAATAATAATAATAATAATAATAATAATAATAATAATAATAATAATAATAATAATAATAATAATAATAATAATAATTGGTTTTGGGGGGGGAAGGAAGTGGCGCAGTATGTGTCCATATATCGTTGGACACCTGAACCACGCCGTAAGGGAAGGGTAATGGAGGGAGTGAAAGAAGAAAGGAAGAGAGAGGTGCCGTAGTGGAGAACTCCGGAATAATTTCGACCACCGGGGGTCTTTAACGTGCACTGACATCGCACAGCACACGGACGCCTGAGCGTTTTTCCTCCATAAAAACCGTCCAACTACTGTGATTGCAATCATCACCGAATGTGAAAAAATATCCGAACAAAACCAAAACAACAAAACAAGACTGTCGCCTGTTCAAATGAAATGCCACGTGTCACACCGCGTTCCGTCTGCCCCGTAGCAAACAGCGAAGGGAAGCACAGCGTCTTGCCGGTCCTCCAGGGTGGCCGTTCAATTTGGTCGTTGCCACAAACTCGCCGAGTAAATACCATCTGGGCGCGCGGTAAGTGCTCGCCCGAGCACACTTTGTCATCTGGAGCACCACTTCTTCCCTACTTCTCCCGTGTGCAGTTTCGACTACCGGCGTTCTCTGTCTCACACAAACGTGCAGTGCAGGGCAGCCAGAGGCGACAGCTGTCGCCAGCCAATCGGGAGCCGAGATCGCAAGAATATTACAGCATAAGATCACTATGGGCTTATTCAGCGCCTTGAACAGCCTTGTCAGTTTAACCCTTACACATCATCTTCCTTAAAGCTGCACAGCTCTATAATGAGGCCGAACGTAACATTTCATGTGAACTTCCAGAAGCGCAATGCCGTCGTCATTGCAGAGTGCACGCATATTCCAGGCTGGAATGGCAGCTCGCTTTACGGCGTCTATCGATTAGCGCCTTCCTTCGCATTTTGACTTATACGTTTCCCCGGTTCGAAATCGCACTCGCAGCTGTATACCTCCTACGACCGGTGTTTCGTTCCCAGAACGACGACTCGGAATAGATTGATTTTTTGACTGAACAGAAGCTAACGTGACTGCGAGTTCGGGACGATCGATATAAATTGTGTTTGCAGCGCCAAGCTGTACGTTGGTATATACGCGCCTACATATCAGTTTTTCGCCCGATTTTTCCTGACGCGCTGAGAGATGTGGAGGCGCGAGCGCTTACTCAAAGTTTATCGAATGCTTCACTTGGGCGTTTTTATTGTAAACGCAATTCCGTGCGCTAGTCGCAATAGCTGCAGTGTTGTCGGCTATTGGCGCCTTTTCTCTTCGGTGTGAAGAGTGAGGAAAAAGTTTTTCGCGTCAGCGACGTGTTGGAATCTAAGCGTAGGTTTGGCATCGATGCTTTCTTTTCGTACGCCGGCACGCGTTCTAGCGGCGTTGGCGTTTTTGTTTTGAACCGCATCCTCCTGCGAGACCATCATGTTACCTACGATGCGCTTGGACGCGTGCTGGCGTTCGACTGCACGTTTATCGCACTTCGCCTGAGAATTCATTGTATCTATGCGCCTGCGCATTCTAATTTGGTAAACTCATCCTTTAAAGATCTAGGTGAGTTTCCTTGGAGGAAGTAACGTTGTGATGTTGGGCGATTTCAACTGCGTGCTCGATACGGTCGCTGATGTGCAGGGCCCTGGTAGGGGCAGGCCAGGCTGGAATGCGCGCGATTTGCGCCGCCTAGTCAACCAGTTTATGCTCACAGACGCTTATGAGCTCTGTATGGCGGTGTCTTTGTGTGGACTTGTCGTCGCGGATTATCGTCGTGCAGGTTAGACAGGGCGTATGTACCGACGGGCCTTTCGAGGACAGTGTGTGCTGCTAACGTAATGACGCTGCCATCCTCGCTGCTAGACATATAAGATCATCGCCCCTTTCTTCTGTCACTCGAGGTTCCGGCGGCTGCAGTGTCTCCTCACAGACCATGGCATTTGGATGTGCGCATCTTTCACGACGCCAGCACGAGAGAAGGACGAACGCGGGCCTTGCGTTTTTCGGTTGTTGGGGCCGTGCCTGGTGACTGGAACCGTCTGAAGGAGCAGTGACGTCACCATTGTGCCGCTTCTGGTCGAGCCCTCAGGGCTCGCGTCTAAGCTGAGGTGCGTGTAGTGACGGCGAAGCTGCGTATTGCTCAGCGCACCCCGTCGCCATCGTCGCTTATGTGCGCATGGAAAGAGGAGCGTTCGGAGCGTTCTCCAGCGTTTTTGACGATCATCCTCTTTGACAGCGGCGGCATGGCGTTGTCGACGCAGTCCAACTGCTCATCCTGAGGTGCTTCGCTTTGCACGCCAGGAGCTGTTGTGCCCTCAAGGTGCCCCTGCTTTTACTTCTTCCGCCAGGGCTGTGGCCCAGCCAGTTGGCAGGAATTTCAGTGCGTTTTTCGTCCATTTCCGGGATATTGCTCAGTCGCTCCTTCTGGTTGATCGCGATGACGTTTCCTCACACCCATTTTTCGCAGGCTTGCCGCAGATTGCCGCTGAACTTCATGATGGCCTTATGGCTCCGCCAACACGGCAGGCGAAATCAAGGAGGCGTTAGATTCCATGAAACGAGGCTCAGCGCCTGGGCCAGATGGTCTTTCTGTGGAGTTCTATTTACAATTCTGGCATATTGTAGGCCCCATTTTCACGCAAGCGTTGAACTCTGTCTCACACCGCATGTCTTTCCCGATTCATTTAAAAGAGGCCGCATTGTCCTGATTCCTAAAAAGTCTCCTTTCCCGACATGTCCGGCAGATTGGCGCCCTATCCCCTTACTAAATTCAGATTATAAAGTATTAGCAAAATTACTCGTTCGGCGTCTACGGTCTCTTCTCCCGTCCCTCATTTCCTGCCACTAGGTTTGCTCCATCCCGGGTCGTGAAATACATAGTTTATCTTCCGTAACGCGAGATATCCTAGAGTATACAATACGGCGGCGCGCACAGGGTCTTCTTGTTTCCCTCGATCAAGAGAAGGCGTTCGACTTTTTAGAGCATGAGTATAATTAAGGTACACTGGATGTTTTCGGTTTCCCACCTTCTTTCGTGCTTCCCATTAAAGAGATGTACAGAGACATTTCAAGCACTCTTCCTCGATGGATGGGAAAGTACCACATTTGATGTTGGCTGCGGCGTCCGTCAAGGTTGTCCGCTCTCCCCCCTTTTGTTTGTCTTAGCATTAGAGCCTTTCCTCCTGGCAGTCAATCGCCACTCTCTTAAGAGGTCTGACGTTGCCAGGCAGTGAGGCAGTACGCGTCACTGCTTATGCAGATGACATCACACTCTACTTAGCTGATGAACGCGGCCTGCTGGAAACTTTAAACGTTTTTCGTGAGTACGCCTCCTTGTCGGGGGGTGCTCTTAATTATTCGAAGAGTCATTACTTTTTTGCAGGGTCTCCTCAGAGACGTATTACAAGTGCGATACCTTTGCAGTGGTGTGCGCAGATGCGCATTTTAGGCGTGACCTTCGAGTGTGCTGGAATATGGGATGGTATGTGGTCTTCGGTCGTAGAGGACATTACAGCTCGTGTGCGGAGGGCGCAGACATTTGACCTGCCTCTGCTTGAGAGGCGCTACCTGGTTCAGTCGGTCGTGCTGGGTGCCTTCTGGTCCCTTTGCCACGTTGTTAAACAACCCCTGCGCGTCATAAGGCGGGTACAGACTACAGTTTTTTCTTCTATTTTTTTTTGTCAGGCGGAACCGAGCTTGTGGCTCGTGCTGTTCTTGGACAAACACGGGAGAGAGGCGGTTTTGCCTTTTCAACTTTGTCCATCATGTCCTCGTTGTTAGCTTTGAAGTGCATTTTGAGTATCCTGCTGGGGGACGCGTCTCCGGCGCGAACCCTGGCGCGGTACTTTTTGGGCCCTTCTTTGCGCTTTTTGAACCCCTCGGCCCCTGTTAATCATGGACCTCAATCAGGGCAGCCTACCGCTTTCTATACGGCGTCAGTGGTCTTTTTCAGACATGTAAGCGCAGTAGCACCTAATGTCAACATCTTTGCAGACCGTGTGGTGGACATTACGGGCTCGCTGTTGTTGCCTGTTGTGCCGGCGGCTCGCCGCTCACCGATGCGCCGCGTTCAATGGGCGCGCATAGCATCGACGCCCCTCCCAGACCATCTACGCGACTTTGTTTGGAAACTTGGTTGGGCAGTGCTGCCTACCTGTGATCGGCTAGAGCAGTGGGGTGTTTTACGCTCCAGTACCTGTCCGAATTGCCCGCTTCCGGAATCTAATCGCCAAGCTACAGTCACCTGCGTGGTAGCGCGTGTCTTTAGGCGCGCGGTTCATGCGGGATTCCGTGGGTAGGGCATTTCGAGCTTTGTCTCCCGCGGCCGCTTCCCCAGCGGCCATCTTGCTCGCCTGCTAATTGTTGCGGGACTCTTTAGTTTATGGCGCAATCGATGCACCGTGGTCGCTGGTGGCTTTCGACGCCGCGCTGTGTGGCCAATACTTGGCCGTCTTCGAAGGGAGCTGATCAGCTTCTTGTCAGAGGAACTTTTTTTCTTGGGAGAGGAAGAGTTCCTCCGGCAGTGGTCGTGCCCATTCATTTCTGTTAACCGCGATCGTCTCGTTCTGGTCTTTAGACCAAACTGGCGCTAAGGTTCCTTTTTCTTTTTTTCCGTGTCAGATTATTACTATTTCACTCTTCTGTGAATACGTATGCTATCCCGTCTTAAATCGCTCACAAGCAATTCCTGTTAGTTGCTCAAAGATGCTTATGATACCTCTTTAATTGTCTAGCCTTACATGCTTAGCGTCGTGTCATCTTGTGAATGTCAATGTATCTGGTAACCTTGCCATGTGTACATATGTAATAATTTTTTTCCAATCATTAAAGAATTAAAACACTGGTCATCAAAATTTTTTACGATCCATGCGTTAATTGTTTTTTCTTTACGCGAGCACACAGGGATATGCTAGTGCCCGACAGCGGCACTGGCTTTTGCTTTTCGCAGAGATGAGCAAAACAGCGCAAGAGCTAAGAACATTGTACACAACAAGACACAGCTACGGTAAACAACACACAAAACGGCAGGATATTCATATTAAAACGAACGCCGGAACATGAATCATGAACATAGATTAAACACCAGCAAACCAAAAACGTTGCCGAACAACAAGAAAAGGAAACTCAGCCTATTCTGTACTACAAGCAAACTTGACAACAACCACGGTACAAAAATAATGCACAAGCAGCATCATAACTGCACCTCTTGCATTGCATTTCACAGCCACGAGCCATGCATCTTTTTCTATCTTTTAGGGGTTAGTCCAACCACTTGGGGTCTCCCGCTTTTGGTTTCTAGGCATTTCCAATTTTCAGCCCTTAAAATCTCAATGCAAGGTGGTCGTATGCATCACGCGTCTCTCCTGCAGTTGAAGTAGAAGCCACGAATCATGATGCGGCCCAACCGCTTGATTGCGAAATGTAATCGATATAAAGTCTCAAGCCGACCCAGCCAACTATTTTTTTTTGTACTCACGTATATACTGTACTTTCATGTTTCCATCCATTTTCCTAATCCATTTATCAAACCGTTTTTTCGCATACCTCCGAAAAAAGAAAGTGGTCGAAGCGGCCGTAAAGCTTGGGATATTTAAAGCCATCGGCTGGCGCGCTCAATATCGAAGAGCTCCAGCCGAACGTGTTACCAAACTTCGTTTTATCTGAAACCTATCCCGGTGCGTGCTTCACGCCTGTAGCGAGCTACGCCGCTTTTCGAGATAACTATGAACTGCTGCGGGAAACTAGATGTGAAGAACACCACGAAAACAGCATTCTAACTAACACCTAGTCGTCGAAGCGCGATGCACAGAAGTAGTTCATGCGCGTCACGTTTTAGGTGGGCCGTTCGCGCGGCGCTGCAGCGCGTTAAGTTAACTCAGCATAGAGTATAGCATGCAGCCGGCCCTTTACAGCGCTGTCTGCTCCAGCTTCTTACGAAACCGGCAGTAAGCCGATCGATTTTTTTCTCTCTCTCTCAAGCCTCCCTTGCTTCAACACCGGTGCGTTGCTTGAGAAGTAGTCCCCACTCTCCTCCTGCGCGTGAATCCCTGCACATTTTTTAAAAAATTGTTTCTTTTTTTTTTACCGGACTCTGGCAACGACGCCAACGGGACTTCCTTTTTATGCCGCGATCTTCATTGGAACTGCCGGTCCTCCGAGCCTTCGGAGCGTTCTTTTACGGCGTCGCATTTTATCGACCTGCGGTCTGCCTAATCTCGCTGACACGCGCTCGCCAAAGCCGAACCAAATTGGAAGCAAGAGCTGCATACACACACCACCGTGTTCGAAGTTTGGTAATAAAAAGAAGAAAAGAAAGCTAGGAAGGAAAGCCACGCCCGCGCGCGCGCAAAAAAAAAAGAGGAAATTTGCTGACGCACTGAAAACCCGGGTTTACAAAACTATACGGAATAGCAGGTTCGAATTCACCAATATAGTATAACAGATCAAATGGTAGCGGTCCACTAAAGCCACGTCTTTAAAAAAAAGTAAAAAATGAACTAGGAAGAATTTGTCACGTTCGCGGAATAAGTTTGAAAAGAACGTCATGGAGACAGCGAGAAAGTCGGGACGACGGTAAAAGAGCGAAGCGGAGGAGGAATGGTGTACTTTACCAGTGGAGTCGGACGTCCAAGCGAGGTCGTCAAAAATGAAGACCCCGATTTGAGTTGAATAGGAGAGCAGTCAGTGATTCGCTCCTCGTTTCATAGAGAAGGCTTCTTTCGTGAAGCACGCTGAAGATATGGGGTTTGACTTATGAGCGCCGGAAACCCCTGAATGAATCTTTGAAGATCGAAAGCAGATCCGTGTGCGACTTGTCGAAAAGAAGACATTTGATCAGAGAGATGAAGCGTGTTTCTCGCGGAGTTATAATAAGCTCTTTGAATAGACTCGGTATAGTTGTATGGAATCGTCGGAGCAATTTTCTGCAACCTGCGGGGGTTCTCAATGCACTGAGTGGCTCTAAAGCAGCGTTGCGAAAACTCCCTCTCATGAACAACCGCAGTCAACAGTTCATGGAACGCGACTTTGACGAAGCAATTTAATTCCTTGCATCCGTGGCGCATAGCTTAAGATTTAATGGCGCAGTGTGCAAACCGCACACTCAGAATTAGGCTACCCATGTGCGTTCTGGCCTGGCACCACACATTTTGAATAATTTTTTTTAGCGTATTGCAGCATCTAAACTTTTGACGGAAGTTTTTCATCGAACCACCCCCCTATCGCCGCAGTTATATGGTACCCGCATCATTTGGCTAGAGTGTATGACCAGTTCGTGGTTCCTCGCTGAATTAAAGTACTTATTGCAATTTTGAGCAATCAAAAAATGAATAAAGCGGCTCAGAAAGTCAACCACGACCAGAATTTCAGAAAAACATTGGTCACAAAACAAAACAAAAAATATTACGTCTGAAACTGCCGTGTCGTAGTCGCAGTTTACAGCACTCGACTGATTTACTTGTAAAAACAGGGTTTCCGCATGTTCTTGCTTCCTGTCACTTCGCAAAACTTGACCAGAACATTCGTCTTTTGAACCTCGCATTTGCGTCGTTTCGCACTGACCGCTGGACTGTACTGTGCAGGAGGCGAGAACTCTTTATCAATTAATTTTATTCAAATTAAAACAAACTGAAAGTTTTGTCGATTGAGTTTTAATTCTTATCGACTGAGCGTTTTATCAACTGAAGTTTTTTTTATGACCAATTGAAAGCAGTTTCTCGCATCACTTCTTTCAAATAATACAACGTTGGACGTCGTTGGAGTTTTTCAGTGCGATAGCATCGGGAGGCCTATGACGGCGAAAACTGTCCGGCATCTGTGTGAAGCCCCCACCTGCCAGGTGATGTTTAGGAGGATCCGCCTCTCTCCGCCTGCCACCTATACACCATTTAAGCGAAACAATGTTCTGAATCCAAAAAAGCAAGCGTCACCTGGAAGGATTAATTACTGTATTTTCAGGGCTATGTCCGCCCATGGTGTAAAGCCCGCAGAACTTAACGAGAATCGCGTTAGCAGTAGTAGTGCTAGTAGTAGTAGTGGTTTATTAAAATAATAATAATAAGATTCTTGCTAGCCCCGGCATCTGCCATCGATACTTGAGCATCTGAGCTGGGGCAGCGGAAATAAAGGATAGCAGACAGAATGGAGAAATGAAATGAAAGAGGTGAGGGGACAGGAAGAAAGGATAGGGAGGAGGTAATATACACTATTTACACAATCTGTCTTTTAGTATTGGGCGATTTTAGAAAGAAATATAGACAGTATAGTATAGTTTGTACAGCGTAAAATCTCGACTTTATAAACATGTAAAATCTGCGGACTGTAAACCGTAACTCGCAATTCATTTTTAAAAAAGGTAGAAAGCTAACGGACCCTGTTTTGCGTCATGTGTGCCAAAGTATGGTGCATAAAAATAAACATGCGCAGGTACCACTTAGAAACATGCATTTGCGTTTCTATATGGACAGGTATGATCGATGAGAGTACTTTGATGCGAAATAGAATTCGCACGCACCAAAAGTACATGAACTGACTTCACAGCCTGACCTTTCGTGGGTAGAACAGCGCGACTGTTCGCTGGCAGCACACTGTTCTCTGGGCTTTACTTTCTTTGCGGCCAAGTGGTTAGTACAGGTAACTAAAAACTTGCCTCTCACACCTACACCGCATCGATTACAAGCTCAATACAAAAGCGCTCGATAGACACAAGAAAACAGCCACATTGCAGTGCCAGGCCCAGCCATACTGCTGCGGATCTCTCGCACATACAAAGCTATAATGCGAAAACCTCGCTGTCGTTGCCAGCGATCGATAACATCAAGCCCAAACACTCGCGTTGCTGGGGTTTCTTAGGTTCTCCCCCTCTCCCTCTCTCTTTTTTTAATAATAAGTTAGCGCGTTAGAACTGGTCTGCAGCAAAAACGCAATTAGGTTCAGGATTTCTTCGATAGCCAACACGTGCGAAGGCCACGATTAAGCTGCCAAGGCCGAGGCGCTTTCTCTTCGGGGTGCTTATTGGGGCCATTAGAAGGCTTATCAAAGTGTCCTTTGTTGTTACCGCGGCGCGGGCATTTTGTGGCCTGTGACCAAAGCAGTGGGCGGTCAAGGTGTCGGCAGTAAAGCGTTCGATCATTTCTTGAGACGCAGCGCTTAATAGATGGTTCATTCTCGGGAACTGTAGATAGGGTGCTGCAAAAAAAGGTAGTGAAAAGCACTCACTTATGCTGCCTAGCTGCGTATTCGACCCTCCTGTATGAGAACCTACCAAGCGCAGGCGTGGTTACATCGTGCACCGCATCAGCAGTACAGAAATAGTAATCGGAGCATAGACTGTGTGCGAATCCAACCGCAGCGGACGCATTTCGGTGGAGGAGAAACGCAAAAGTCGCCCGTGTGCTGCGCGATGTCGGTGCACGTTAAAGATCCCCAGGTGGTCGAAAATATTCCGGAGACCTCTACTAGCCTTAGCCAGCTGAACCAGGGGCAATTCTCAGATAGATGCCGGCTGTGTCAGGATAGGGCAGATTTCCTACACATTATCTGCCCCTGTCCTGAAACATACGACACACACACGGAAACTAACACAGATGAACTTTGGGAGACTACATAATGCGCAGCTCAGGGACTCAGAACCATCCGACTGGCCGAACATGTTTCCCGGGTCCACGGACTCCAGGCCGTCGTCTAGGCGGTTGGGCTCAAGCCCATCATATATCCGTCGGAAAATAAAGTTACATACTAATACTACTACCTCTACTGCAGCATCCCTTATTCCTTTCTTCTTTCACTCCCTCTTCTATTCCTGCCCTTACGGCGCGGTTCGGGTGTCCACAGAGATATGTGAGACAGTTACTGCGTCATTTTTTTCCTCAAAACCAATTTCATATATTGTGAAAACATTAAGATTGATTGATTGATTGATTGATTGATTGATTGATTGATTGATTAGACCCGCCGCGGTGGCGCAGTGGTTAGAGCGCTCGGTTACTGATCCAGAGTATCTGGGTTCGAACCCGACCGCGGCGGCCGCGTTTCGATGGAGGCGCAACTCTAAGACGCCCGTGTGCTGTGCGATGTCAGTGCACGTTAAAGATCCCCAGGTGGTCGAAACCACTCCGGAGCCATCCACTACGGCACCTCTTTCTTCCTTTCTTCTTTCACTCCCTCCTTTATCCCTTCCCTTACGGCGCGGTTCAGGTGTCCCTATCGCTCCCCCTTTCTTTCCCTCTCCCTGTCCTCTCTCTGTCCTTTTATTCCCGCTAGTCGCAGCTCAGGTGCTTCAGGTTTAGGTCGCAGATGCCGCGGCTAGCAACATCTTTTCCTTCCATTATTCTTTTTTATTAATAAGTAGCCACTAACAACGGACCAAAAGGATGCGTGGCAGATACGTGCAATTCGTACTAGCATGTACTACATCACTTACTTGTACATTATCACCTTTCAATCTTAATGAGATCTGAATAAATTTCTTTTCCCTGTCCTCACTACGCACGCTAAGAGCTTGGTAATAAACTTGTATTAAACGCACTTTATTCGCGCAAGTTTTTGTGTTACTTTTCCTAGACAGACTTGCGTTCGTTCTTTCTTAGAGTTGTTAGTCTTCGTCCTGCTGCTGCTGTCGTTCCTGACCCGAAGGGCGTTCCCAATTTGCCCTTCTGCAAGGCTCAGTGGTTAGGGCGCTCGACTACTGATCCGGAGTTCCCGGGTTCGAACCCGACCGGGGCGGCTGCGTTTTTATGGAGGCAAAACGGTAAGGCGCCCGTGTGCTGTGCGATGTCAGTGCACGTTAAAGATCCCCAGGTGGTTGAAATTATTCCGGAGCCCTCCACTACGGCACCTCTTCTTCCTTTCTTCTTTCACTCCCTCCTTTATCCCTTCCCTTACGGCACGGTTCAGGTGTCCAACGATATATGAGACAGATACTGCGCCATTTCCTTTTCCCCAAAACCAATTATTATTATTAAGTCACACAGAAAAACAAAAAGAAAGAGTTCCCCGGTTTATGGCAAACATAAATCTCGGTTCTTTCTGCAGTTCTCGTCAGCACGGATGGTGAAGTGAGCGACGGGCACTCCACGCTCAAGAAATCACTCCGATCGCTACCGCGGCAGGGGCTAACTAAGCAAAGCTACCGCCGTTCGCCGAGTCACTACTCGACGCAATCAGCGCGACGTGGGCGCGGTCACACGAAAAACTGCCCGGTGAGCAAGGGCGACCGCGTCTGTCATTAATTACGGTGGCAAAGAGCTTCCGACAGCTGGATAATTGAGGTGAAAGGGACGCAGTCCCCTCTCAGTCCGTTCTTCCTTTTCTGATCTGGGTAACGCAAGCTGACATTGAGAATGTATTTATTCAAGCAAGAAAAAGGAAAAGGCGATTTGATAACGACACACGCCAGGGGTCAGCAGCCTTGATGCACTTGGCCCTTTTTTTTTCTGGCTGCTTTTGTTTTCGGGGCAAATTAAATAAAGAAAACGTGCAGTCTGAGATCAGATGCTACGAAAGAATGGAAGATTCGCGCCACGGTCTCATTACTGCCCGGGTTCGAACCCGACCGCGGCGGCTGCGTTTTTATGGAGGCAAAACGCTAAGGCGCCCGTGTGCTGTGCGATGTCAGGCAACGTTAAAGATCCCCAGGTGGTCGAAATTACTCCGGAGCCCTCCACTACGGCACCTCTTTCTTCATTTCTTCTTTCACTCCCTTCTTTATCCCTTCCCTTACGGCGCGGTTCAGGTGTCCAATGACATATGAGACAGGTACTGCGCCATTTCTTTTCTCCCAAAACCAATTATTATTATTATTAACTCATTACTGTGTGGGGAAGAATAATCCGTTCGTTAAAATCTTCCTCTGCTCCCCGCCTCGCGGTATTTTCCCATAGCACACAGGAAAAAAAAAGCAAAAAACATCGCAACTCTTTTGCACACGCAGCGTGGTAAAGTTAGGAACAAAGTTATGACTGAACCGAATCGGTTATGTTCGTTTTTTAAAGAAGATGACTTTTTAATGCGATAGCATTAGGTGGTTCATCGCCATGAAAACTTAGCGTCGCCCAAAAAGTGGCGGCTTTACAAAACTCGCGTGATTGTTAGAAAGAGTGAGACGTCATGAAAGGCAGGAAAATAGGAAATGTTAACCAGAAATAGTCAGTACTAGTAATTACAAATACAAATCAATTGAAAAGAATTATAACAAAATTGAAATATAATTTAGAAAAAGAAATATAATTTGAATAGAATTACAATGCTTTCGCATTACACGCCCGTAAATTCCTTGAGTGCCCCCTGTAAATTTTGTCACTAATTTCTGCATCACAGCTGGTTTCTCTTGCTCGTCAGAGGCAATCGCTTTCGAAGAAGTCTTAATTTCAACCTAAACGTAAGCTGTTGTGTGCAGCAGTTTCTGTTTCAGAAATCACGATCAATGATTAATGATTGATAAGATTGCACTTGTCAAGGAAGCAATGCATGGCGCAACAGAGGGCTCGGGATTCTTTTCGACCAGCCGGCGTTTTAGAGCGCACACCAAAACATTATTTATTGGCGTTCTCGACGTTCATTAGCGCCATTTTGGACACAGAAAATCCCTCTACAAATAAATACAAATTTCGCTCGTATAATATGTGAGAAGGAAAGCTCACATTTCACATAAAGTTCGTAGGCTAGTGCTTGATATCAGAATACCAGCTGCTCATCGAAACAAAAGCCAAAGATTTTTTGTTTCTTTTTGACAGGCAGGACTGAAAGTGAACAGAACGGTTACAAAAAAAAAGTTCTAGAGCTAAGCTTACCGGCTTAGCGCATTAATCAGCAAAAGCTGTAATTATAGCTTTGGTTTAGACACTTAGTCTTGCATTTCGCCGTAGAATTTACATCGACAGCCTTAAAGGGGCTCTGAAGCTTCTTCTGAGCAGAGTACATAAAATCGCTCATCCACTACATTCTCTCGTCATGAACACGTAAGCCAAATAATACACTTCTCCACGCAGCATAGAACCCACAATAGCGCGTAAAAGTTGCAAGTCCTTTCCAGCCACTTCATGCTTGCGCCCTCCTACATAATGCTGTTCAAAGATGGCCATGGTTTAGATGCTTTCAAGTGTCACGCAGCTGTCATGGCCGCGGCCAGTAAGCAGCGTCGCTCCGGCGGGTCAGGAAGCTCCGCCCCCCAAGGGAATTCCCGCAAGCGAAGACACTCGAATTCAAACTTTTGCTGTTGATAACTCATCTTCTGCAAAACGCATTGAAAAAATTATTGCTGGAGGATATTCGTGAAGCGGCGTCCTTTTATCACCCCACGAATACCGCAACCTTTTTATAGCCCCTTTCAGAGTCGCTTTAACAAAGCCTTGCCGTTATGATGCGAGTTAGTGAAATCTGATCTGGCCACCCGTTGCCTCCCATCCCCTTTCTTGTCCCTCTTCCTCCTCTCCCCTAAGGAAGAAGGGGGTATCCCTCTTCCATTTTTTCACCTGCAGGTGGCCGCCACTCGCCACGGCTGGCAGGTGGAAATTAAACAGGATTAAATTGATTTAAATTTAAGTTCAATAATTAAGGTAAACTAAATTATTTCGCGAAGAATTTAGGGTCTTACTGTTGACGCTGTAGATTCCGCGGTAGAATGCAGAGGGTAAGTGGCTTAACCAAAGCTAAAACAACTTTCGCTATAAAAAAAAAGAAAGAAACGCGAGCAAAGAGCACGTGCCCAGTTGCCATTAATCATACTCGCAAAATCCCCCAGTAAAGAAACGACATGCATCAGCGCTCACGTCACTATTTCTCTTTCCCCTTGCGAATGACAAGAGACGAAGAAAATAAACACTTCACTTACAAAGCCTCCTGGGCACGACATCGCAATCCTCGTTGAATCGCGTACGCTTCTTATCTTAGTGTGCGGAACTATTAACGCCCTCAAAGGTGCGCGGTCCACAAAGAGCTGGGCGTTCGCCGTAAACGCCGCGCATACATCAGGGCCCGCCGCCGCCACCACTCAATGCCAGCCGCAATGATGGCTGCTGGGCCAGGAACCTCGCCCCGTGCTGCGGTTCTTCATAATGCAGTGGACGCTTGAGGGCGCTGCGACACAACGCCTGCAAGGAAAGGGTGTGAGTGGAGATCGGGGAGGACCCAAGAGGCTCCGTGACAAACGACGCGACGTCGTTTAATGAATGTCCGCTTCCTTGCTTTCTTGGCAACTTTATCAGCTGCGCCCCCAATGAAGTAGAGCAAGCGGAGAGTCGCCCTTTATTGAACGGTGCGGCCGACTTTGCCGGGCCCTGTCCCTGGGTGGGTTCGCCCGTATGTACGTTAGCGTTGTCTGGCACTGGTATGGCTTCCTTGGTGGGCGGACAGAGAGCAAGTTGAGGATCAGAAGGAAGACCATAACAGTGTATGTATTTGCCCCCGAAGAAGAAATGAGGTTGGCTGTCTTTGTTCTCAGCGGTTGACGCGCACGCTGTTCGCTAGAAGAAAAAAAAGCAACGCACGATGGCCTTCGGGACAGCGTTAATGTCAAAGCTAGTATGTACATCGAGTTTGTGCAGAAAGCTTCATTACTGCAGTAAATAAGAGCAGCAAGGGAAAAATTAGTCACTTCAACGGTCTCAAGTTTTTTTATGGCATTCGGTGCATGCATAGTTTGCCATTATGAAAACGAAGATTGGAGTAAAAAAAAAAAACTTAGAGACCAAAAAGCTACCCTCTGTTAAGTGTCGGGTTCAGGCCACAGCGGATTGAAACATAATAAAAAATGCTATGTGTATTGGAGCGAAAAGAAAATGAAATAGTGAGGAAACAACAAAAGAGAAAAAATCTGGCGCTGCCGCAGGAAGACACACATAATCTCGTAAGCAGTGTTCTTTTGATCTATATGTATCAGCTTCATGCACTTATGTGACGGACCAAAGGCTGGCCGAGGTTACCGCTATGATGATAAATTTTATTTACAGCATGGGGAGTGGTTTCTCTCCTGCGCCCATCTCAACAAGCAGAGTTCATTCATACTGGCTGCTTCAGTGCTTAACCACGCAGCCAGACCGGCTCCAGCTCAGTATTACTATATCCCGCACAGGTTATGTCATGTTTAGAATCAAGGTGTTAAATGCGTAGTCTGTTTCCAAATGCTCGAAACTTCTTTCTTTCTTTCTTTCTTTCTTTCTTTCTTTCTTTCTTTCTTTCTTTCTTTCTTTCTTTCTTTCTTTCTTTCTTTCTTTCTTTCTTTTTTTCTTCCTTTCTTTCCTTCTTTCTTTCTTTCTTTCTTTCTTTCTTTCTTTCTTTCTTCCTTTCTTTGTCTGACATTTTATAGGCACGGACAAACGGTCAAGCTCCAGGGCTCCGACTAAACTGAAGGCCTGAAAAACATGACCGTTGCACACCAGATGAGAGCGGGAGTTAATGCAATTGCATGAGAAAGTTTATCGGGTAAAAATTGCGTCTTCGGAAGCTACTTTGGCCGACTGAATTGAGAGCAGTGACGTCACCAGACCTGAACATTCCCAATGGCTTGAGAAAAGTAACGTCACTTCTGGTAAAGTCAGCAACCGCTGCTAATGCCATCACTTGCTAACACGTAATCTAATTAGGTGTCCTTGTGACTGCCTGAATCACCTGTGAGGTGTCGGTGAATGTTTCATTCTGTACAATTAGAGTAATATTGTTACCCTGCTTTATCCACATATGCACGCATTTTATCAGAAGACTCGCTCAAAAGTCGATTCAATTGCTCCGAATATTTCAAGTACATGACCCGTCAGTTCTTGTATTGGTGTCTAGCATCGGCACTGGGAAGGTGTTCAAACGCTTAATATGGACGAACGTTTAACATTGATATGAAGATGGCAATGCATTCGCACAATGTGCACTTTCTTGCCGTGCATGTTTTGCTCTTAGCCACTTCTGCACACTACATTTTTCATAATCCGGAAACCTCAAGTTTGCCTTTTGTTATCTGCATTTCTCTTTTTTTATTTTGTACGCCTTTCTGCATTGTGGGAACCTGCGTTTTCTGCTAATTCACTGCCTGTATCTCAAACATTCCGCGTTTTCCACTGTATGCCTTGTAAGGAGCACAGACCTCGTCAAGCCACCTTTGACTTTTTGTCCGTGCCCCTGAGCATCTCAGGATGTTCGAATAAACTAATTTGATTTGATTTATGCGCGCGTTTCTATTTAGTTGGGAAATACTTCGACATGTGCCCCTTTCGCCTAAAAGAAAACTCCTCTGGGCAGCTGCGAGTTAAAAAAATAATAATAATTAGAGGGGACACATAAGCTCCGGCTTAAGAGTATCACGTGACAGCGTTAATGGGTTAATTCCCGTACATGCAAAATTGGTCATTCTCTGCTTAACATCCATAGATCCCTGGGAGTCCTCATACCACTCCTGGCGCAGTGGTGCAGCGGTTAAGCGATGCGCCACTGCCCTGCGATGGCAGGTGCTGCCACCGGTGGGGGTTGTGCGATCAAGGTTTCTGCTCCCAAGCAACCTCTCGCGACCAATCATTAATTTAACTGCAATCTGCCACCTTGGGCAGTTCGCTCACAATGCCGTGGGCAGGTTGTGATGTCCTCGTAGGGTCACATGACCTACGCAGACCACCTTCCCCTTAGGTTGCTACGCTGGGGATTTTCGTAGATATTTCGCTCACGGTCAACGATGCCGACGCTGGCTTTTCTGCAACACGAGCTCCTTAACTAAAACCTTCTCTTTTTGTAGTGATAGCTACATTACGGTAGCATTTCGAGCCTTCAGCGTGGTTGGTCACGTGATGCGGAGCAGCTGCCGGCGGCGCGGCGCCGTGGCTGATCACGTGGTTGGTCACGTGACCAAGTTCCACTCGGCCAGCTGTAGCTATCGCGTCACTCCAGGTTTAACCAGAGTTAAACCACCGCCAATTTTTTTCTCTACACTAGGCGAGAATATTGGAGTGGCAATGAATTCTCTCCCGTTCCCTTCCATCACTCTGCGCAGACCACGCGGAGGGTGACCAGCAGCAGCGGCCGGACGAGGACGAAGAGGCGCGGGCGGCTGCCACCAAGATCCAGGCCACCTTCCGCGCCTACAAGGTGCGCAAAGAGGTGCGCCTCGGGAGCAGCGCCGGAGGCAGCGAAGCGAACCTCTCCTCCAACGCCGGCGAAGAGCCGCGCACGGCCATGAAGGAGCCCGACGAGGAGAACGTGCGTATACCTGACGACCTCTCACGCGCTCATTAGCGTCCACCGGCTGGCCGTTTCGCTCGTTAGGCTTACTCCGCGCGGTGAGGAGAAGGTCGACTCTGTTTGGCGCTTTTCGAAACGCACCATGGCAACACGTGGCGCGCTTCTTTGATCAAGCGATCGCTGCGCAAATGAGCGTGTGACGGAGGCGGATCAGCAGCCTCTGAGAACGAGCTTTTTCCGCCACATCTTCTCGAGTGTGTCCAACAGCCTTAATTAGACGTCCGTTGCTCTGGTGTCTTTTTTATGTCAAAAAAAAAGAGAGGAAGCAATCTGAGAAAGAAAATTTCCAAACAGTGGCGAGTAGCCGGATGAAGACGAGAGGCGAACTGCTTATCCCTCTTCCCCACCTAGTCGTTCCCTAATTTGTTTACATTTTCTCTACACCTCAAATTCTGAATTGAAAAAAAAAATTGTCTTGCACAATGCTAGTACCACTACACGCGTATTTGGCCGGTCGTTCCTGCTGCACTGACTGCTGCACCGAATTCAGTGCTCTGAATTTCTCTTTAGTGCGAGAGAATATTACTTGACGAGGTCAAACGCAACCAAGAGTCTTGCGGCTTGCATGACTTTAAGGGTGCAGAAATAAAATAAATATTGCCACGACTGGCTTTCGAACTCGAGCAGCAGCGAACATAGCAGCTTCGCTGGCCACTGCACGAGGGCACTATGCTACCGCCGCAGCTGGTCACGCCTCGTGTTAAACTGCAACACACTCTCACGTCGTGCATTGCTCATTGTCATCTTCGTCAGCTTCCATCTGCGGCGCTAACAGATAAGATATCAGCTTAACCTCGATCAGCGCTTAACGTGCGTCTAATATAACCGCCAGGCATTCCGCCCACACAGCAAGGCAAAACCATGAGCTAACCAGGTCAAACACGCATTCTTTCGCACGTCTATTCGGTTTAACTACGTTAAAACCTACCACTTTTTTCAATAAAACTAAGGCCTTCCTAAAATAAGGATGATTTTCTGGAATAAAACAGAATTTTGACATTCGAAGCCGAACTCATATTTACCATCATGTCATTCCAACCGGAGTCCACGTCGAAATCTGGAAGCCTCTAGGTTGCCTTCTGATTTAAGGTAAAGAGTGCTTATCGACTATTACGGATTAGAACTGATTTGAAGAACTGGAAAATGTGTGCACCTGTATCCTAGTAGAAACTAGAAGAGCATTTTAGGCGTATTAGAAATAATGGTCCTTCATTTCGTCATCTACCACCTTACTGTTATACGCCCGGGGATATTTCAGGTGGCGATGACTGGTGGCAAAGCAATGGTATTGCTGGAACGTTACTCTTGCTCTTTCAGCGGTTTAGTCTCATAAGTCCGCGTTCATCTCGCATGACCAGGCTCTTTCTCCAGCTGTTTTTCTACGCAGATAACTGCCGAAGCATAGACAACAAAAGCAAAAAGGAAGCTGAGAACGACTTTGCACAAAAGGTCTTTTATTTTTATCTTGAATTCCACGAGAGCGGTCGCCGATGTGACAATACTTCGCGTGACGAGAAGTATTTATTTATTTATTTATTTATTTATTTATTTATTTATTTATTTATTTATTTATTTATTTATTTATTCTTATCAATCGCATTGCACATTAGCAACCGCTCGTTTTTGTTTTGCCTGACACACTGTCTTCACGGCAAAAAGACTCTTGCTGCGGAAAAGCTAGAAGTAAAGGATAAAAAAAGGGGGGAACAACATTCGCCTTGTAGTGACAGAGCTGCCTCTGTGTTCCTCCTCACACGCTCCGGGCAGTGCTGCGGAAACTACGCAGTGTAGTGAAGCGTCGAAAATCACGCCGCAAAACCTCGTGTAGTGCTTCGACTTCGCTTACGTGTTGGGCGCTTTGTTTTATATAGTTAAATTTAGCTTTTTACTCCAGTTTCAATGTTTCATTATCTCTTTTATAATCATCCGTGAAATGGACTTCTTCAATGCGTTTTTCTACACACCAACCAGGACCACTGTGTACTAATTACTCCGCTTCTCAGAATATCCTGATGTGGAGTAAAATTAGGACCATTAATTTCCAAGTAAAACCCACTTTCATACGATTTGCGCACACCCCGAAAATGTAATAAATACCGTGTTAAACCCAGTTTCGACCAAAAATATTACACGCAAGAAAGTCTTTAGAGTTGCTCTTTCGGATCGCACGCTTACCTTCATTTATGTCATTTTAAGTTGTGCAACTGAATGCTAAGACTCAGTTGCAAGTGATGTCTCGCAATACGGCAGAAAATTAGGGTCCAGGACACAGGTTGCCAACCATAAAAATCCGGTTGAATTGGATAACCTTGTATCAGGGATAAGTTACGCAAAAACACTTCTCTCTTGGTTTCTTTTGGCTTGCAGCACGCTGTTGCTGACTAAGCACTGTATTTTAGTCGTGCAAGCTGCAAGGTAACAAGTATAGAGACAAACGCTTTCTTGAGTCTTAAGCTTTCTTAAACATAAATGAGATGAAAACATGCCCTAATACCAATGCTGGTTTAATATTTTTTTTTTCGCACGACATTTCTAGCATAAATAAAAGAATGGTTCCTCACCGCGTAACTATTTTTCATTTACATACTAGCGACGCTTACAACTCGGCGTGAGCTAGTTCAAAAAATTTTCTTCTTTTTTTGGTCGACGTATACTTATGTGGCGACTTGCTGGAAAAGCACATGGAAGGAGTAAATTTCACATCTGTAAACGTGTGATCATTTTCTCTGTGCCCTCTAAGATGGCGTTGTCGCCTGAAAGACTTCTATTGGGTGTCACGCTTATTTACTCTGTCCATTTTTATCTGCTATGGCACTCACAAATAATAATGGCACGTTATTAGGAAAGCAATCTGTCTCACTAACGATGTACTCCACAACTTTTTGAAGAACAGCGCTCAAGTCAGCTGCGAACAGCGAAACAACGTCGCGTCGTATGTTTATCCCCTCTTCTGATATATATGTTTCGGTTTTCTGCAATATGACTACAATGAAATTTATCCAGTATATCTACCTACTCCAGCAGCTGCGACGTCTCGCTTTCATTTTTGTTTCATTTCTCTACTTATCTCTGCGCTATCCTCAAAGGACTGTCACATTTTTTTTTGAAACTTCTCTATACAGTCGCAAAAGAGGCTTATATGGTGAGTTAAATAAACAAAAGAGCGTCCTTTTACTGTACGCCTGTGAAGGTACGAACATCAAGGCATTTTCTTTCCGGTTTTCGCAATGACGACAGCCCGTAGCTGCCACGGAGGCCATATCCGCCAGCCACCCTAATGATGACGCATGCGAGTGCCGCTGAGCGGTGCTCTGATCGTCAAGGAAAGCTCGGCGGAGAAGAGCTCTCGGGAGAGCTCAACAAGGATAAGCGAAACAGAGCCGGATTTGAAAGAAATGAACGCGAGGTAAAACGAGCTCGAAAAACCGTTGCCATCAGCGTCCAGCTCAGCTTGAGTCATTCAGTCTTCGTATACTCAGAGAAACACGCAAGAAAGGCCGCACGATGACGACGGCATCAGCGCTTGGAAATTAAAGAAACAAGACCACGACAGGAAAGTAGCAATGGCATGGAGTGGATTCTCGTTTACTGACAATGTGCTTGCGTCGTAGCGAAAGCAGAGGAGTTGCTGGTTGCGAACCTTGTCTTCAAAAGGGTTGATAGAGCGACCATGGTGCTTTCCTGTTGAACACGAGGTAGCACGTTCTCTACAAAAACTTACCTGCGCCATTGTATTCGGGCACGCGATAAAGAGCTTCGGCTGATTGAAATTAACCCAAAGGCTTTCACAGCCCCACGATGGTACACGTAGCCCATCGCAGTTTCAAAATACGTTGCAATATTTTATTTCCTCGCAAAAAAAAATGAAGTACACTAAGACACAAATTACTGTTTTTACTACAGCCTCTCCTGTGGTTTCACCGTTTCCTGTTATCACGATAGAACTGACAACATCTTTACACAACTTACGTAGTCAGGATAGAGCTGTTCTGTCGCAGACAGCAGCCGCCTATAACGCGTGCCAAATAAAAAAAAACGACGCCCGTACAACAACAATCCTGTCGTTAGGACAGCAGGGCAGAATAATTTTTTTCGTAAAATGAGACGACACCCTGTTGTCATGTTCAACTGGGAAGGAAAAGCTTTAGGCCATAAAAAACTCTCGATACTTTTTTAGTCTATATGCATGACTGTTTTCCCTTTAACAGTACCTCTTGCTGGGCTAGTTGGTGTAACATTGTGTAACAAAAGTAAAAACAGCGCTAATTTTGACACAGACCACAAAGAAAGACAGGACAGCGCCCGTCCTGTTTGGTCTTTCTTTGTGGTTTGTGTCAAAATTAGCGCTGTTTTTACTTTTGTTACACAATGTTTTCCCTTTAAATCAGTTATTACATTTCGAAGTTGGTCTTTAAATTGTGTGGCATGACTGTCAACTAAATTTGGTTTGGTTTGGTTTAAATTCCCAAAGCAACTCAGATTATGAGGGACACCGTAGTAGAGGGTCCCGGATAATTTCAGCCACCTGGGATTTTTTAAAGTGCACTGGCATTGCACAGTACACGGCCCTCAAGCATTTCGTCTGCGCCGAAATACGACCGCCACGACCGGCATCAAATCCGGGTCTTTCGGGCCAGCAGCCGAGCATAATAACCACTGAGTCACCGCGCCGACTGATAACTAAATATCATGCATCCTAACTTAGTTTTGTGAGCAGCAAAGGACCAGCGTATGTACCATCTTCCTTAGGTAGTGCCAGAGGAGACGGTCACCACTACCTTCGACTGTCGCTCTGCGTTAAGGAAGTAACTCTTAAAGTTGTCTTACATGTGCATCTGTCTAACCAGCACCTCCACATCATTGGTTGCGCTCGTTGGCTTTCAGGGTGCCTTCTGCTTCATTAATTACTATTCGCCGTTTGCTCTCACCTTTCCTCCTCACCGGCGGCTACATACTCTACATTCAACACAACTCCAGCTACCCCCGCTACGAGCGCCGCGGTGCATACGATGGCATAGTTCATACACCCTTCGATTGCCCCAACACAAAAAATCAACTTTCGCCAGATCTCTGGCTCAAAACCACCCTAATTCGCGCATGAACAGGCTCACACAAAACCGCCTCACATTCTCCGCATTTACCGTGGAACTCCGGCTAAGCACGCCACAGCTGCTCTGGGACTCCGGCCTTGGTGTTTCATTAAAGACATTCGTTTTCTCTACCTTGCAGAATACAGCAATACGCTATGACTATCGTATATCAGTGATCATGCTTCTAAGTTATTACGCCGACTGTAATGCAAAGTTTTTATAATCGCGGAGTAAAATCTTCATCGAAGCGAATAACAGAAAATATTTTAAAAAAAGACATTCCAGCGTTTTTTTGCAGTGCGAGATATCCTTTTACCGTAACTGCCAACTCAGCTTCCGGCGTTGGTGGTGCACGGCTGCACGAGATACTCCACACAGCCGAAAAAAAAAAAGGAGAATAAACTGCTCTGAGTCTTTCGCTGACTGTCAATAAAATTGCATCGAAAGCTCAGCGACTTTTATCCAGACTATGCTGAGGTGGTAAAACGGCTTCGTTTTCATAAGATCAAATCGTCGTACTGCCTCTTACGCGAACAGGGCTTTTGAGCCTAATCAAATCAGATTTCACCACACTGCTCCATAAAAGCTAACTACGACTCATTACACGATCATTGCTCTCTCTTTAACTGCCATCGTGCCCGATATTCCGCCATTAGCAATTTTTTTTTGTTCAAAGCAGTCGTGCCGAACGTTGAAAAAAAGCCCAGGTGTTCTCAAACGAACACACACTTTCGCCGCAGTACTGTAACAAGGCAGCTTGCGACAGCAATGGTATTCCTTTTCTTAAGCAACTGCAGCACCATGCTATTTTGTTTCATTGGAGGCTTTGGTACCTCTCTGCATTTTAGTTTTTCAGTTTCAAACGTTCCACCATATCGACCGATATTTCGCAACTTCCTTGTCTCGCTCCAATTCCCTCGTCGTCTTTAACCGTCATGACATCCCCCGCGTGGACGCACCTTCCCGAGATCAGCCTCGCAAAAGTCGTGGCTCTAGCTCCTTTCGAATGATTGGGGCCTCCAGAGCATTAGCCGTTATCGCTTCACGCCACACTCGCCAGAGGGGTCTGTCCGCGCTCTTGGCGCTGAAGTCGTTCTGTGGACCGGATCGATCTGCGCTTCTCTGAGGAGCGCCGGGCACCTGTGGCGTTTTGGGTAAACAAGCAAGCAGTGCGAGCCGCTTTCTTCAAGGAAAATCCGAGGCAGGAACCTAACAGCAAACCATGGAAACTTGCTGCACGGAGTATGAAAAATGGAGAGAGAGAGAAAGAAAGGTTATTCAACGAAGAAAAAAAAAGATTTTGTCAGTCGTTTAAAAAGTACCAGAAGGCTACCGTGAGTAGTGGACGGTTTATAGATAGAAAAATATCAAAATAAGGGTGCTGAAAGTAGTTTGGAGAAAAAAAAATTGTGTAAAACGGAGACACATGTGATCACAAAGTAGAGATGAATACACCTCGAGGGAAGATACAAAGTTTTTTTAGAGTTGAAGTTTTTCCAGAAGTTCAGTGTCTTATAGACAGATATCTCAGAAAAAATCAGCGTTATTTCTTTCATAGGTTGTGAAGAGAAATAACGCTACAGCTTTGATGCATACCTGTGCAGCTGGAGAAATGATACCTGAAGAGGCGAATGGAGGAGAAAGCAGGCAAGAAGGAAACAAAATAAAAACGAAAAATAAAGGGCTGAGGGAGTATACAAGATCTCGTAAACTAGGGTACGCTCTGCCAAGCAAAGGGCATAGCTGTGAGTTTTTTTTTTTAGGTTCGCGCTTGTTAAAGAAGCATTTACTGTAATTTCACCACTCTGCTGTGCAAATTCATGCTGAACTTCACAGCTGAGTAGTTTATTTTGTTTTGTTTTTTTTGCCGAAAGTTATTTGAGAGTTATTTGGTCTTGTTTAATCCTGCTATACTGCTCAGGCAGTGAAAACATCGCGCGAAAGTCATTGGCTTTCCTCATATTCTCGTTACTGGCCTGTAAGCTGCAGATATATTATAGGTTGATAAATTTTTGAAGAAAAATGTATTTACTGCATAAATTGGGTCCCCAAATTGTGATAATTTTCGAACATCTGAGAAAGAGAGAAAGGTGCGCACTTGCTCAAGCACATACAATAAACTAGCAACATTTTTTTCTTAATTCAAACACCTGCAAATGTAGCAGTACGCCGGTTGAAATTTTGGGTTATGTAGCTAAGGTTCGCTTTTGCAATGAGTGATCTTTCAGCAGGTCCATTCATTACTGACGGCTGACAATTTGACGTTAATTCAATGAACGTGGAATCACTGTTTGTACAATACTGTGAGAAACTGACGCACGTTTGCAAGCACGTTTTCAAATTTTTACATTATGTACCGTACATATGATACGCAGAGCATCGCAGACTCAAAAAGTTTTCCACGGACAACCCTGCTTTTGCTAAGCCACGCGCACTATCTGCTCATTTCATTAATAACCGCTCCTCCTTCGATGAAAGGAATGAGAAATTATAAGGCTTGTCTTCGGTCATTACAGACATTTCATGAATGGCGTCATGACTTGCAGCCGTCAATTTCACTCCTAAACACGAGTGAGAGTCACCAGTAATGTTTCTGACTTCGTTAAAACCTTACGCAAAGAGCCGCTTTGGGCTTGGTATCGCAGTTTCGCCTTGGTGCTTTCTCTTTTTTGTTACTTTAATAATTTTTTTCATTTCCTTGTAAAACAATTACATGAAACCAGAAGAGGAAGCTGCAACAGTTATAACCCGGTCATCAACTAAAAATGTTTTTAAAAAAACACATGCAGAGTTGCCCTTTATACGGAGAAAAGTTAGAAGTTGTTCTCTGGTTTTAAGTTCAAGAGTTCAAGAGTTCAAATTTCCGTCTGGTATTGCCGGGTTCTGGTTAGAGCACACCACAACTGCAGCAGGAATTGCTTTTCCCTGTGTTTCCTCGCGGCTCAAAGTTCAGCTCAGTTCGAGTGTCCTCGACAAAGAAGAGGATCAGTGCTATCGCTATTGTTTGAAGCTCTCGAGTCTCCCACCTGGACTTCGGATTGCGCCAGTCTTCAAAACAACCGGCATCTCGAATATCCTTCGAAGCGTGTCGTTGCTTCGAAGCGTAATGCGTAGCTGCTGTGTTGCAATCCTGTGTTGATATAACAGGGCGCTGGCGTCAAAAGTCTTGTCTGTGCGTGATTTAAAACCAGCGCTCAGTAATTGCTCCTGTTGTTACTGTTGCTCTTTGTCTTCGTTTCTATGGGAAAATTTTCGAGGAAACCCACTCCTCTTACGAGCGCAATTTCGTCTTCCAAAGCCCGGAGGGGTTTTAGAGACGAAGATAACATGTTTCTGAATATAACTGCCATCACCATCAGAGTTACGTTACTGGTGAGTGGGATGTTCGACGATTGTGATGGCGTGTCCTCCGTGGTGTGGCATAAAGAGTTTAAGTATTTAAAATTTCAACTACACAGTCATATCGTAGAGAATAATATGGTACCATTTTTTATTTATTTAACATTAAAGAACTCAAAAACAGCCAGCACACGTATAGACTCAGAAAAAGTTCTTGAGAGGCGTGCAGAAGCATACTATGCCGTAATTTCACTATTTTTCACCAACCTTACAGACCAAACGGTAAACTCGCCCGAAAAACTTAAATGGACGCTTAGGAGAAATTGAATTTGGCCGATATTTTTACTGAGAACAATAAAGACTCCCTTTAACTATACTAGCCATAATTGCTTGGCCAACACAAGAACCACTTTCCGCGAAAACAGTCTCATGATGAGTGTCCCCTGGTCTCCTCCTCAATGCGGCTGTGAATGCATCTTTCTCTCAAAAAGTGAAGAAAAGAAATCAATATTTCCCCTCTAGAACAAAAACAACCAGCCTGCCGGATTACCTTTTCATATGGACAAATGTTGCGATCTTCCGAACCTGCGTTATTTAAGCAACGCGTAAAGTACATACGAATCACGTATTGAGAAATTTCAGTTCATCAGCTTCCGGTAGAGGGAGGAGAATAAAAAACTTCGTCATAAAAGCCACCGCAGATGCGCCAAGCGAGACACGGCGCAACTTCCCGCCCGGAAGGGCCATTCGAATTCGGGTCACGCTCGTGACAAATCTTCGTAATGCGAGCCACTGGCAGCCCCACTTGGCCGAGGATTTTCAGCCAACCAACGTCACTTCGACCAAAACAGCCGTCGCCACTCTCTTTTGTATTATACACGCGTGTGGGGAGCTGCCAGCCGCGGCCAATAATTCCTCCGTGACAGCCAAAGTAGGCCTGCTCCGGCTCAGCAGAATTAATGAAACAACGGCGGACCGTGCGGCTCCGCTATTGGCTTTGCGGAGCACAACTCGGGAGCTGGTTAAGTCGAGTGACTCTTCGGTGTTAGAGCGCCGAATGCGGGTCACATTCGCAGGTACAGCGCGTCCGGATGTGTCGGTTACCTTTCGCGCGTGGCTGACTGTGATCGATTTTACCAGTCGCACAGTTTCGGTACAGCCCAGCTGTGATAGTTCACACGGGGCTATTCTTCGTGCAACGTCAGCCAGTGCAATGACAAAAACAGCTACCTTTTTCAGCGACAGCAATATGAGAAGCTTTTTCTGGAACAAAATGGCGCCGTCATTGTTGTGATTTCTCATAATCGAAAACTACCATCAGCGCACGTTAAACATTCCCATGTGGTCGAAATTATTCCGGAGCCCTCCACTACGGCACATTTTTCTTCCTCTCTTCTTTCACTCCTTCGTTTATCCATTCGCTTACGCCGCGGTTCGGGTGTCCCGAGATGTGAGACTGACACTGCGCCATTTCCCTTCCCCAAAAACCAATTTTAATTTTTTTTTCAATAAAATTTTCTCTACCTCATCTTCTTCATCATCTCCCTCTTCTTTTTCTACTTCTTCAGCTCCTTCACCTTCTTTCTCAACTTTCTTCCCCAAATTTCCGGGAAAAAGAAGAAGCTTAGCGGAATTTCACGGCCTTTCTTCTTTCCACTGTGAAGTATTATTTATCTTGTTCTTTTCGACGTTCTTTCTATTATCAATAATCAGTCGTGACCGAGCTTAGGTCACTTGCAATGACGGAACGCCCGGTATTTTTAGTTTTGCGTACACAAGGGATACATTTCCGCATTTATTTATACTTCTACGAATGGCTGTTCGCTCGTTTCCTTATTATTGCCTATAGTCTCCATCCCCGGGTGGAGAATAGATTGATCGTTTCGATTGCTTCATTCTTGCTGTTTTTTTTTCTTCAACATGTTCAATGCCGTTACCGGCGTGTTTTTTCACTGGTGTCATTTCTTGCTGCAATTACGTTTGCTTGACCAAGAGGCAGCCATTAGCTCCGGCTATTAGCTCAGTCGATTTTCGCATAAAATGATACATGTTACCAAATATAAAACGCCAAACTATAAAATCTGAAGAAAAAAATGTATCCGTGCCCGGAACGAAAATTAAAGTGCAAACATAAAGAAATGCAAAGACGAAGTCCATCAGGGAATCCCAATTCCTATTCTTAATTCTGCTAATGACCTGATTCTTCTTTACGTCTCCCCGATAAAACTTAGCTTCTTAATAATGGGCCACAATGTGTGATTTCCGGAAGCGGAAATGCGTCGCCACTGATGGGGCCTCTACCGCAATGTGATGCACTGCTGAAAAAAAAAGCATACGCTGAGACTTTTATTTTAATCCAGCATCTTTTAATTCTATTCCTTCAACAAAAAAAAAGTGCAGCCCAGCTACCAAAACTCACTGAACACTTCTCGTATATGTGTCAATGTCTTAGAACCATAAATTCGAGTAAATCAAACTCGATACGCCTCTCTTGTATGACAAAATTTTCTCGCCAAGCGAACAGCGAGCTCGATTACGTGTGGGGAGAGGCACTTCGTCAACAAGGCGGTAGCTTTTGAATCTCCGTGCATCACTGAGATTCAGGTCTGAAGTGTTGACACAGCTGGCAAAGTGAGCGCATTTGACGAGCTCATCAACCGTAGGCCAGCACAAAGCTGTACACATACAAGCTCCCGAAAGTGCTCGAACACGCGCGCATACATGCATGCAAGCAAGCCAGCACACTCGCGGTCGTCGTCTTGCATTTCGGTGCTCGCGCGAGACTCCATCGCGGCGCTGAATACAGGATTCGACACTCAGCCGCCCTGCGTGAGAAGGAACCGACGCAAACCCGTAATGCGCGAGTGCATTTGCGCGGCACCTCTTCCCCTATTTCCCTCCTTCCCCATATCGGGAACGTGCGCGCGATGCCACCGACAGAAGTGGCTCCGTGGCAGCGGCTAAATGAGCCGGAAGTGGGCCATTCAGATCGCGCACTTTCGGAGACGGCGACCAAGGGAGCGATACGCCGTGCCCTACACGACGCCCTCGTTTGCCGGCTTCACCGTAGACAAAGCCACTGTGTGCGCGCGCGCCCCCTTTTGCGATCTGTAATTGCGCCGCTATATAAGCTTCCGAAAGAAGGCGTCTTCGTCCCGGGTAGCTCGCTGCATGCCCTCTGCAGTGGACCCTGCGATCTGCAGCTTCGTCGCTTGGGAGGCGGGAGAACAGTGTTCCACTTTTAACGCGACAGCGTTAAGGGCCCCTGTCGCAGAAAAGCCGGCGTCGTCGGCGTCGTCGGCGTCGGCGTGAGCGAAAAACCCCTCTCCCTCCTGCTCCTCCTCGCAATGTACGCCACTGCCCCAACAGATAGCGCGCGACGACAGCGCCTCCCGCTCGTCTCGTTCGGGCGCAGTGGGGCCGTGCGGGCACGCAGGAATCACGCGGTGAGCGGCGAACAACGCAGCGCACATCCAAAGCGCGTTCACCACGAAGCTTGCGGCTTGCTGCCCGTTCGTTCGGCGCGGAAGCTATGCTGGCGTTCGTGGCATCGGGTTTGTCGAGAACGATGTGCCGACGAACTACGACTCCAACTTGAGTCCCGCGCGTTTCGGCAAGGCGCCTGGCAGCGCTTCTACGTGGTTTGCCGCTCCGCGCGTCCGTTTCACCGTACGTAGCAGAGCGATTTGTCTAACGGGCAAGGCATCGCGCCGAACGGGCGATGGCGTTCCGTGGACTCCCTGGCAGTGCTGCAACACGCTGTCGCGTTCCACTCTTAAAGGCGAAGCTTAAGCGTCCTCCATTTTTTGTTACTTTTTTGTATTTTGTTTTTCGGAATACTCGCGCCAATCTGAGTACTTTGCAATGGAAAAAGTTTCAACCAGACGCGTCACTCTGTGCTCGCCTGGTTCATCTACGTTACACGACTCCTTTTGTATGCAAAGCGGAACAGTCCCAGGCCGCAACTCTTTGCCGAGAGAAAGGTGCTGTTCGCGGGGTTCGGGAGATCGACGGCACTGCAGAGCACTGCCGCAGATGAATCGGATTTCACGAAGAGCACGCGAGTCTGAAAGTGGGGGAAAAAAGTGACTCCGCTCCTGTTAGAAATCCAGCTACGCGGAGTTGATTAAATCAACCTCTAACGACGTTCAGCGACTTGAAAGGCCCGTCAGACAGGCGATGCAATCACCGGCGTGGCTTTGCAAAATTAGGTTGCCCGGTATGGCAGTGTCTTTCTTTTGGACCAACTCCTGTACATGTGCCAATAGTTCGAGGTTCTTTCTTGGAGCCATACGTGCCGTGTAGTGAAGTTCACGGGTTGTCAAGCAATAATGGCTACAAAGGTTCCGCTAACCCGGTACGGCTGGTTTTAACACCGAGAGTAGAAAACCAAAGGATTGATAAAATTTCAAGCCTAAAAGAACACGATAGAAAAATGTGAGGATTTTTTTTTTCATCCTCACGTAACCTAATAGTATTGGCGTATCAGCGTTCGCGAGCCTCCTGGCGTAGGACCTAAGCGTAAGTGAGGGCTTGTAAAGACAGCTGAAGGCCCACACTTTCTTTCTTCTCCCCAAAATCAATACATATTTTATCTTACGTTAATCGGCTGTAAAAAACAGATATGAAGCACTCTTTTTTGTTGTCACACCCTGCCCCGCACGCTACAGTTACTTAGTAATTCCGCTTCTTATTCCTTCATTCATAGCCACACGTAATTTCAGACCACCTATCTCAACTAACATTTCTCTTAACCAAATATACAGCTTGCTGAAGAAATGGTGCCAACACTAGAGTTCCAACTGGTCACAAGACTATGAACACGGATGTAGTTTAAGCTCGTTTGCCTAAAATCAAGAGGACAGCAGCCGCACTAAGATTACGCGCCAATCTTGTGTCCACTATCGTCCCACATGCGGAAACATGCTTCCACGAAACGAACTGAACTGAAATTCTATATACTCATCGGCAGTTTGTTTTTCTTTTTTATTCATAAAACATACAATTACATTGGTTAAACAGTACATTTTACACGAGGAGGCCCCCAAGAAAAACTGCGGGGGGGGGGGGGGGGGGGGGGGGGGCTCCTAACAATAAACGAATTACAAGGTAATACAAAATGCAGCAGTGGTAAAATTGCCATATTGACTGAAATTTTATACTGTCAATCGCAAACAAATAGCCAAACGCAGTGAAGAAAAACACTTTAATTAGTTCATTAGGCATCAGTCAATATCCTCATGAAATTCTGTTTAATGCGAGTCTGATATGAATGTAAAGCATATGATGATTTGTTCAAACGGCTAAGTGTTCCTTAGGGATATGCCAGCAAATTTAGTGGTAAATTTGCCATATTTTGTTCTAACCTTATGTTATAACCTCTTTATGTAATCGTAACGAAGAAATTAGGCTTAGTACCTATTTATTAAATTGAAGATCGCCTGAAATGAACTCTTCGTGACTATTCGTTGTGCGCTCCTTGCATTCCTCTAATCCTACACACAAAGAAAAATGTTCTCGAATCTCCAATGTTCGGTTCACCAGCTGATTAAATTCCAGGGTGTGGGCGAGCAAAAGAGGGCAGCTTATTTGCTTCTTATAAATATTCATGGATCGCCTCCACCAACTCGCAACTTTGTCGTCCGACCAGAGGCAAAAACTTTTTTGATCACAAGTCCGAAAGTATTTTCCTCGATTGGTACGCCATCGCCCGATGAGGACATCCTCCCGCTGGCGAATCTCTTCCTTTTTATTTTCTTTTTTGTCGCCTTGAACGAGAACATTCCACGAATGTCATCTGTGTTCTTCGCATTCTCTCGCACCCCTGCCACCTTCTTTTTTTTCCCCTCTTTTTCCTTCTTTCAACGAACGAACCAATAACGTCAGGTTTAGACAAGCGCCCTTGATTTGCTTTTTAGCGAGGCCAATTTTGAAAACATAAGCCTCAGAATTGAGAAAAGCTCGTTCCTTCGCACCAGGTCCGAAGCGAAAAGGATCCCTCTCTCCTTTGCCGCGGAGATGAAGAAATTCACGCGGTCGCCTAGCCGTTGAGGCCACACGCCAGCGGCCACGCCGAGAAAGGTTTCTTTCCTTTTTTTTTCTTTTTTCGATGTCGCGGTCGAAAGAACACGCTCGACAAGAAATGGGAGATAGCTTTTTGTTCTCCGAAAGCCCACCCGAACCGCGTCTGTTGTTTTGTTTTTAGAACCCCAAGCGCCCTCGACAAGGACCGGCTCCACGCCCCTAGTCTGTCAAGTCAAGCGGACGTTTATATTATTCGCTCGGGCCGAAGGCCGTGTCCGGTTTATCGAACGACCCGGGGAACAGGGAAGCCGGCATTTTTGCTTAACTTATTACGTTGTTCCTCGACACCCCCGGCTTCGAAGCTCTCCTAGCGGATTTTCGAAGTTTTTACGGACAACATGCAGACACCGCAGTGGATTAATGGCTTACGGCGGTTTGATTCCCCGCACAATTTAACGTGCTCCATCACTGGCTGTGGTGGGTGCGTTTGTTGTAGCGGAAAGCACCGCGAAAAGAATATACGTGTGTGCATAGAGGGAGTGTTTCGTTTTATTCAGTGCAGATTTGGCCTGAAAGTAAGGATTAATAAAGTAAGCTCAAACATTCTACACAACTAAGCACTTATTATTATAAAATAATAAGTGATTAATTACCTTGAGTTACTGAATTTAATTTACGAACATCTTTATTGATATACTGTGATGAGACTGCAACTAACAGGCTGCAACAGCGGGGAAAGACCGGGGTGTATAAATAGTTCTGTTTCGTATTAAAATGTCAACTACAAGCTTAGAGTCTGTCCTTCCGTTCTTCTCTGTGTCCGTGTCCTTTTGAGCGAGTCTGATCGCTCAAGTGGCGAGCGACCAACTTGCCCCCCCCCCCCCTGCACCCCCCCCCCCCAAAAAAAAAAAACCTTTGGCTCAACCACGAATGTCTACGGCCAGCTTTGAATGTATCCTCAACTCAACGCAACCACTGATGTATTCCTTAGATAGCAATAATTAACGTCCCGACCGCGAGCGTGCCATTGAAACGAGGTTCGAAACAGGACAATTTCAAGTTAATTCTCAATAAACCATTATCTTAAGAAATCGCCTAAAGTCGTCGGTGGCCGAGAACCATGCTGTCGAACAGGAACTAAACTGAAATGAAAAAAGAAAAAAAAATAATAATAATTGGTTTTTGGGAAAGGAAATGGCGCAGTATCTGTCTCATATATCGTTGGGCACCTGAACCGCGCCGTAAGGGAAGGGATAAAGGAGGGAGTGAAAGAAGAAAGGAAGATTTATTTTTGGGCGCACTAGAATCTATCTATTACGTCACATCTTTTTTTTCTTTTGTGGCCGAATCAAGCGAATCAACATACCCATGTGTTACCCGCCGCGGTGGCTCAGTGGTTAGGGCGCTCGACTACTGATCCGGAGTTCCCGGGTTCGAACCCGACCGCGGCGGCTGCGTTTTTATGGAGGAAAAACGCTAAGGCGCCCGTGTGCTGTGCGATGTCAGTGCACGTTAAAGATCCCCAGGTGGTCGAAATTATTCCGGAGCCCTCCACTACGGCACCTCCTTCTTCCTTTCCTCTTTCACTCCCTCCCTTATCCCTTCCCTTATGGCGCGGTTCAGGTGTCCAACGATATATGAGACAGATACTGCGCCATTTCCTTTCCTCCGAAAACCAATTATTATTAACATACCCATGTTATTTTTGGTGCAAGTCAACTCTCTTCTGAGACAACTTTTATTGGTGCATTTGCTACACGGCTCTACGTAATACAGGCCCGAACAGTGCGATATTATTACTAGGGAGGATTGAGCCCTTACAATGAGCTACCGCCCAGCGAGGCGCCTGTATTGCTGTGGTTTCTACGGTATCTCGATGAAAGGCAAGCCCCCTGACGAGAGACCTTCCTCGTGAATTACATAGATCGATATGTACCAAAGGCTTCAGAAACTTATACGGGTGCACATACAAAGGATGCGTTCTCCAAGCACTTGGTCGGATTTGGTGGAAGATTCGAAGTGAAGGGGAAACCTGAGTCATCGTTTTTCCACAGCTTAGTCCCGAGATGACGGGCACACAGAGCACTCTTTGCAGCCGCGGTGATATTAACTTGAATGTCACGCAGTAAAAAAAAAAAGGAATGTCAGTTCAGTTCGATTAAAACGTTCGTTCTTTCTCTAAAAAACAACAACTTAAAAGCTGAAAACAAATGCGACCACTGCCAGTAATAAAAAAATGCCTGTCCTATATCATATATACAACGTGCTTCACCTAAGACTTTCTGCCATTTTTAAAACTAGGTTTTTGTTTTAGTTAGAAGTGCGCTTTTTTCGGCATAGTAATGTCAGCGGTGTAGCACATCAGGATGCAGACAAGACGTGCTAACCAGCTGGCTAGTTAACTAGTATCCAATAGTTAACCTTTTAACTATTACTGTTAGGCTCCCTAATTATTGAGAGGCGTGTGGCTCACCGTAAGTAATATTCATATCAGTTTTTAGAATTTCGAAAACGCGGTTACCCTCGGCGCTGTGGCCCAACAAATTTTGGCTATTTCGACGAGTTAGTGCACTGCAGAGGTTACTTTGCCTGCAGGCTTCTCGAAACCGCATGTATTCTGGTGCGATGTAGCCAAAATTTGTTGGGGCACAGCGGCGAGGGTAACTGCGTTTTCCAATTCTAAAAACTGATATGGAAATTACTTACCGATGGGCTACACGCCTGTGAATAATTAAGGAGCCTAACAGTAATAGTTAGAAAGTTAACTATTTAATATTAGTTAACCGGCCTGCCAGTTAGCACGTGTTAGTGTATTCTGATATACTACACTGCTGACAATGCTATGCCGAAAAAAAGAGCTCTTCTAACTCAAAAAGGCCTATTTTTGAAATTTTCTGATGAAAGCCCTAAGTAAAACACCCTGTACATCATGTGACGTGGACAAGACCATCTGCATCACAGAAGTCGCTTCTACGCCCAGCACCAGCGAAGTAAACTGCCTGCTGGAAAAAAAAAAGAAAATCCAGAAAAGAATGCACCCCCACAAGAGCAAAAAAAACTCTGCTGGAGAAAATCGTTAGTATCAGCAGGACATATCTAGCGGGGCGTAAAAAATTCAGACTGATGCATTCGCGGTCCACTACTCTCAAGGCAACGGCCCCCGGTCGTGGGACATCCTGATAGCATGCAAATAAAGATGCGATCACAAACAAAACGGATCTGCAAGACTGCGAAAGCCCACTAACGACCGTACACAGCGAAAAAGCGGCCGAGCGTCCTGACTGGAAACTGCGTGCATGAGGAGCACGCCAAATTGGGCCCGAAAAGAATGAGGTGCTGCCATACAAGCTCCGACTGCGTATCACGCCCCAGCGACACGGCGAGCCCATTTCTTTTGGGGGCTGTTTCTCTTAACTGCTCGCAGCTCAGAAATAAACAAAGGACCCGTCGAGCATTGTTTGCAAGGCGAACGAACAAAGCGGGGGACTATGCATGTACAGCCCGCTCTCTTGTTGGCTCGCGCTCCTGTCGCCGTTGCTCACCGTGGCTCGGAAAGGCAAAGGATGATTGCGCCCCATTTCAGCTTGGCCCAGAGGCTAGTGCTGCTGCAGTTGCTCCCGAAGCCAAGCCAGCAGCGCTGGCGCACCAGCAACAATACCGAGTCCTGTCACTCTTTTATTTTTTTATCTCTCTTTCCGGGAATTACTTATGTCATCGGTCTTCCCCTTCCCAAACTCTCCGTTTTCCCCATAATTTAGTTTAGGCCGCGGCACAGCCTTCGCGGAAAAATAGTTGTACATCCTTGGTCACTGAAAGCGGTTTTGCTTGGTGAGCCAAAATGCTACAAATGTATATTTACAAATTCTCCATAGAGATCTTTTCACATGTGCAATTTTGAGCGCAGCCATATTACCACTGGACTGTGCCAGCAGCGTTCTCATTGGCGGATTTCAAAGAGGCATCTACTGCGCGTACGCAGCACAATACAACGCGCACGCACGCTTAATCAAGCTGTGAACAGTGAAAAGGTCTATATACTCCGCCGCGAATTAGGCGTTTCACGTCCCGCGGGCCGCAAAAAAAAATATAATAATTCACAGGGACACCTAATTACGTTATGGGTTGGCAATTTGATAGCATTGGAAGCGGTTGATGCCTGTTACCGGAAATGACGTCACTTCCGGTCTGGTGACGTCACTTGCCTCGGCCAATCAGAATCGTCGGGTCTAGTGACGTCACTTCCATCCAGCCAATGGGGAAATTTTACGACACATGCCACATTTTTTTTGATGAGGCTTCAAACGTTATTGCAATAAAAAAAAAGAAAGAGGAGGATGTACGAGGATATTATGACTTCCAGAGAGCCACTTGGCGTCTGCGGAAACTTGAGAGAGGCGGCAGGGCTCGGCGTAAGCCGCTGTATTGGCGTTTTCCAGGTATGTCTTCCGTTCAGGTGATGTTGCCTGTTCTATACCGTAGCAGACTACGGAGTAACGCGCGCCAGGCGCCCACCCCGCCCCCATCATGAAACACGTCTTCCTGCGAATCTGGCGAAATACAGCGTCTTACAAAGCGCCCTTGAGGGAAAGCGATAAGAATGGCGAAAAAACACACAAATGAGAAACAGCGCCAAGTGAAGAACACAGGGAAGAAAGACAAATACAAGGACAAAGTAGAAATAAAATGGTGTCCGGCTGTATCAACCAATTTTAAATTCTACTAGGTATGAGTTAACGCTTAATGCTAAGGGAGCTAGATGGAGACCGTCATCTCGTCTCGTATCTCAGAAAGGTTCCACTAAATTTTGGCTGTCGAGCGTCTTGGTCTCTGATAAACTCCTTTACAGCCCCTCTCTTCACTTTTCACTGTACCTTGCAATGTAAGCGATTTCCGTACCTTCTTTTACCTTACTCTACCTTCCTCTGCCATTCGTTGCTTTCACTTCACGCGTCTGCACTTCACGCTTCCCCGCTGCTTTACCTTTGTTTGCTTTAATTTACCTTGCTCACTTGTGTCCGCATCCACTCAAAGGACGCCTTGCAAAACTACTGTGTGTCTACGACAAAATTTTCACGATTGCAAATTTTTCACGAAGTCTTTCCGGACGTCTGAATGGCCGCATATTTTCACATCACCCTCTTTCTCTTTCTCTCTTTCTTTATCACTTTGTTCATTGCGTCCACTACGATGGTGACCGCACCAGTTAGCCGATATCGACCTGGCGGACCCGAGCCTAAACCAGGCGGCCAGCAAGATCCAGGCGACGTTCCGAGGTCACCGAGTCCGCAAGAGTCCGCTGCACCAGCCCAAGGACCAGGCGGACGAGGCAGACCACCAGCAGCAGAAGCAGCAGCAGGGGGAAGCCAAGTACCAGCAGGATGACGCCAAGGAGCTGCCTGACGTGAGGATGCGCCTTTCTGCCATTTTTTTCCGCGCTATTGACGCAGCCTCAGCTAAGCTCCCTTTCCCAACGTTTATGTTTCTGATGCCGAAATGAAGAGAAGGTGCCCGAATGAGACGTATTCTGGCATTAATGGCACCAGGGCCTGTCATGGCCTATCGCCCATTTTCACGAAACCGACGCCACTTTGCGGCGTCACCGCTGCGAGGAACTATAGAAGAAGGATCGGCGCGAGCGAAACCACGTCGCTTGGCTACGTTGCGTGAATGGTTCGATAGCACATACAGACGTTGTTGCCAGAATTTTGTCGTAAAACTATCTCTTAGGAGAGCTGTCGCATTGATCTTTTTCGCGCCATCGAGACAGAAGAGCCGCTAAGTGCCACTTCGTGATTTTTCTGGCACCAGCGATGCAGAGAGAGCATACGAACAGGAAATTTCCACGCTGTGGTTGGAACGCTTGCAGGACCTGACAGCGAATTTCTTATCAGGAACCGAGCCTATATCTGTAAAAAGATGATTTGCATGGGCTACAAATGCTTATGTAAATACGAAGAGCTATTTGTTGGAAAACATCGCTGAGCACATATGACTAACGGGGACATATCAAGTGCGAATAGTTTTCTGCATGACAGCCTCTGTATTAGCAGGCCTTATTACAGCATGTTTGTATGTATGATGATATGGAGCTTTCTTATTCACGAAGAGGGGGGAGGGAGGAGTATGACATAACTCATGAGCCCAGTAAAACCAACCAGTATAACCAGTGTACCACCCCGTTAACTATTACTCATAGACCACCAATCTGAAGATGACTGCAAGACCAACCACAAATGCTAGTTTTGTGCGAACGCTTATCACGCTACGTATCTTACACTAATACAGCATAGCATGCCGCGATACGTGATTTGCTACTGCAACCCGCTTCCGCGACCCACCAGTGGGCACGCGCTGATTGGTCTCGACGCGGCAGGCGTGCGCCCAGCTGACCGGACACACGGCGCCATCTGGCGCCCTCAAGTCGATCTGCGCACGCGTAGGAGCGCCCCGCGGAAGCGGATCGCGTTATGCTATAACTCTCTAATGTCTGAGCATTCCTTAAACGGAAGAGAGTTCTTAGTGTCAATACACAGACAGGGCATAAAAGACGATATACGTTCCTAAGCTTGAACAAGAACCGACGGAGTTCTTCCAATATTGCTCCCTCGCGTGGCGGTAATCAGCAAGCAATCTTAATTGAACACAACCAAGAGGAAATAAACGCAGGTGACTGGTCTCTATTGACTGAGACCCGCAGTGCCAAGGAACATATCACTACATTTGAAAGCATCAAAGAAGAAAAAAGAAACTCGAACAATCGCAGGTGCAATGCACGATTCTAGAATTTTTTTTATTTAATTGCAGCCGCACACGGTCCCTAATTAGCAGGTGCTGACGAGCACTCCGTTGCGCCACGTGCCGCTGTCAGAAAAAGCGACCAGAGCTGCAGGCTAATGAGGATTTCATTACTGCTCCTTCTATTCTTGCGGCCCGTCACTCGATCGCGCTCCTCTGCATCACCTCCACGTGACAAAGAGCCCTCTCCACCAGTGCAAACTAAGCGCCCTCTCCAACTAGTCCGTTCTTGGAGGCGCAGTCGAAGCAGGTACCTTCGATCACACGTGATGGGTAAGAAATGTGGCTGCGCGCTGAAGAAGGAAAGAGAAGGCTGAACAATGAATTCGGTGCTCCTCACACAAACAGGGAGGGCACATCGCCGTCGCTCACGCTTCGTCGAGTCTACCGATGAGCTCTGAGCCCATGAAAAAGCCGAGTGGCTAGAGACTACCATTCTCCCCTCACAAAAAAAAGAAAAAGAAAGAGCTCAGTTTACTCCTGTGAATAGAGCCAGTGGAGCAATCAAACGTGAGAACACAGCAAGCAAAGAGGGCAGCAGTAAGGTTTAATTCGAGGCTCAAAATTGCAATAGAGAAGAAACGCGATTAAAGCAGCGCTTGCAGTTCGGTCTGTTAGTGTTCCATAATTGAAGCGAGCGCAAAGAAAGGAAGAGCAAAAATAAAGGTAGAAAAAATTTACCCGTAGTCTCCCTACGTCTTTTTTTCTGCCTCCGATGAGCATTCTTCACGAAATGGATGAGTGAAACTCTGCAGTTAGCTGTCGCTTGAATCTTGGTCTAACAAGGGCGAACAGTTTTAACTGGAAGCAAGGCTCTGTATTGACATTAATACATAATTAAAAAGGCTATTATGGAAAATGCACAGTGAACTGATTTAAGAACAGCAAACGACAATGTAGTTAGCTAATAAAATCATGAAACCGACTTGCTTTCTTTTTTTAGTATGAGGCAAAACAGCATTAGTGCCGGGCGTTCGATTATTGAGGGACAATACATCTTGAAGCTAGTGCCAGGAATTCGGGACAGCACCCAGCCAGTACCGCTAAGCCTATCGCGTTCTGTTCAGCAGCGATTCGGTCATTCTTTGTTTTTCTTACGTCAGTGATGACGTCAACGCGCTATTTTTGAAGGATGGACGGATGGATGGATGGATGGATGGATGGATGGATGGATGGATGGATGGATGGATGGATGGATGGATGGATGGATGGATGGATGGATGGATGGATGGAGGAGGATGGATGGATGGATGGATGGATGGATGGATGGATGGATGGATGGATGGATGGATGGATAATGCTGAACCCTTTAAATCGGGCGGTGGTTCAAGCCACCTAGCCAATATTCAACGCCATGCGCCACGTGGTGATAGTCAAGGGAACTAGAAACGCTTGGCCCGAATTCCTGGTGATGAGGCAAGTTTCCAAGAAGGCCTAAATGAATTAGCTTAACGTGCAAGGCGCAATGAAAACCACGCAGTCAAGAGACACCATTAGAGCGCTTGTGCTGTATCCTGTCATACTCTTCGCGCCTTTTCACATTAATAACGTGCACCAACTCGCACATAAGTCTGCCATGTTGAATTAATCGATGAAAGAAACTGACTACGACTGTCTGCATAATTACGTGCAAGCGAGAGTAGTTTCACAGTACTTTAAACGCCTCAGATGTGGAACGCCAATATCCTAAGATGCTCAACAAAGAAAACGGTACCGCCAGAATGGGCAAGTGGTTATGGGTAAACTGAACACGCCAGACAGCATAGTAGATGGGCTCGACCGAAAAGTATACTTTGAAGCCCCACGGTTCTAGGCGACAAAATCAAACGACCGAGTAAGTCTAAAGGTACATATAATAACGTAACCATATTTATTTGGAGCCCGATTTCGATGACAGCAGAGAGATGCTGCCATAAAGACAGCTTGGAAAAGTCAGAGGGCCCCAAACAACTACGGTAGCTTCACAGTCATTGCGCGAAACAAAAATGTAACAAAAAAATTGCAGACACAAGTGATGACAATATAATGACAAAAAATAGACCCACGCCCACGAATAGGAGATACTGCTACAAAACTAGCCCCAATTGTAGGGAAGAAACATGCACATCTTTAGTTCAGGAAGAAATGCTTTCGAAGCTGTTTGCAAGTTGATAGCTGTAGATTGGATTTTTTTTTTCAACGAACAAATTCAGGTCGACTGCGCAGTCGCAGCGCTCAAACGGAGCGTTGTGTTGCGCAGAGCTTACGTGGAACTTTGCCTCTTTCCGCAGGAGCTTAAGGACATGGACCTGAACGATCCGGACCTGGCCAAGGCAGCTGTCAAGATACAGGCCACGTTCCGCGGTTACAAGACGCGCAACCAAAACGAATGACCACAACCAGGTGAATGCAGCTCTGTTACGTCAGCATCCACTCACTCTGGCCCAGCTGCAGCCATGGTGAACGTACACCAACTCGCCCAATTTTCGGTACTGCCCAGTTACAGCATGCGAACCGTGTCAAAGTCTACTGAATACATATAGCAACACTGATTGCGTAGCTATAGAAACTAGCGCATTTTCACGACGACTCAAAAAGCACGAGCCTCATGTTTTCGGACTCAAAAGCGCTTCCACTGGGCTAGAGCAGGACCTACGAGGTTGGTCAAAAGTATCCAGGCCACAGCGTCTGCTTTCAAAATGTAGATGTCTGGAAGGTGAGGAGGAGTGTGACCTTCACCCCTGAAGACGTTGAGCTTCATATGCACAGTAAGGAGGTACTCACGTGACGTCTCGGGCCCCATTTTGTCGCACAGACCGCAGCTTCAGCTGTGCAGGTCGGTGCAAGCAGACACGCGCAACTGTCTTTCGCCGGGCTGCTCGTATAACAAAATGGCCACTGTAACGTCGCCGATTAAGCGGACCCTGAGGCCTAGGGACTTTTGAACAACCCGTTCATTGACGCGATCGGCGACTCGCTTATCTGAGAAAACGCAGCTGTCATCGCGAGCTAAGGCATCCTCACCATGTTTGATAAGATAACTCAGTGACTACGGCGTAGAGCTGCTGCGTGCATATGTGTATGGTGCGATGAATTTGCACGTGTGCCCGAATAAGCAGCGCCCTTGTTGGCAAGAGCACCTACTCTCTGATCGGCTGATAGTCGATCGTACTACGAGCTTTAAATTGAAGCGTCGGGTCCATTCACTACGACATTCAGCGCTACCGCCCTCAAGCTCAAGAGGCAAGCTCAAGAGGCCTGCCTCGTTCGGACGCATTGATGAGCGTCGCTTACGCTTTTGAATGCTGCCCCCCATAGTTCAGTGCATGTTGACGCTTCGATGCCAGCTAGCTGCTCTACGGTAAGCACGGTAACTGCGGCAACTGCTACCGTACGGCAAATGTGGCTGGGCAAGCCTGCCAACGGTACAAACGTCAGCGCGTTACCGTATTTACCGCACGGCTGTCCGGCTACGCTAAAACTGTCTAGTGACACCCAGTCGTAGACGCGAAGCCTCTACGCCTCTCCTGGGAAATACAATCGAGAGAGTCATTTAAAAGGTGGAAAGCTTTGTAAAGTAAACAGAAAGGAGTTCACAGATGGACAAAATTCACGTAGACACTTAATTACCTTGTGTGATGACAATGCGACATAGCATTAGGAGTTGATGTCTTTACCAAAAGTGATGTCACACCAGGTCTAGTGAAGTCATCACTTCCCTTCAGCCAATGGGAAGTTTCCGCTATGGTGATGTCACTTCCCTCCAGCCAATGGGGACACATTTCTTCCCCGATGAAGCTTTAATACTATCGCATTAAAAATTACTTCTAAACAAAGGGAAGTTTCTTACTTCGGCTGTTTAATAAAGTTTCTAGCTAGGAAAAACGTGAAAAGGCTCAGAGAATCGGGCGCCGGCGGCAAGCCACTCCGGGAGCACAAAAGGAAGACAGCGTCAAGGGTAGAATGCAGAGCGTAGCGTAACTGAGAGCGAGAAAAGGTAAAATAAAAACTCCATTGTCCAGCCATACAGAGCGAAGCTGCGAACGCCAACATACACAGCTGCATGAGGTAGCTTAATTAGCTTTGTTTGGGAATTAGCACGAAAAACAATCAAGACAAACTTTGCTATTCCTGCTTTACTAAATGCTAATTTCCTGTTGCATATGTTTCTCTCAGTATACATGCATGACACTTGTATTTGTTCTTACGTGTCGATAGGCTGCGAAAACCTTGGCACGACGGAAGGCCCGGAGAAAAGCAACAAACAAAAGAGCACTAAATTTTCTTTGCGGCCTGCAGCTGGGTTGCAAGCGCTGTCCGTGAAGAGAAGTGCACAGGGAACAGCTAGACACCATAGCCAAATGCTCCATCTGCATGTAAACTAGGAGAATAATCAGATCTTTTCATATAACTTTCGTGTTACGTGAAATTTTCGCAGCCAAGTTTAGATCGTGTTGTCTACCTGTCTTGATCAAAGCGCATACGGGAACAGCCAACCCAACCTTCTACCCCCGGCACCCTTTCCGCCCGTTTTTTTTTTTTTCAGAAATCCACTTTCGACCCTATGGCATCGATGCCTTTGCTTTCATTACATCGGCTCGCATTACATCCAAGCTCGCGAAACCGGAGATTGACGCGAGCGCACCAGCTGGATCCTGGGAGCGTTCGTGTACTGGCGTCGCTTTTTGTGTTATTTTTTCGCAATATCAGTTCGTGGCCGCTCGAATCACGTATCAGGAACCTAATTATCTGCGCCTCCGGCGCAGCTTGTGGGCCGCATCCGATAGAACGCAGCATGGACATAGCGCATTGCTGCGGCCGCTTTTCCCGTCAGATCGATTATGCACTCTTCACCCCTCCCCCTCCCGCCTCTTTCTCTTTATTCTATTACGAGGCTTTGTTGCCAGGCGTGCTCCACGTTGAGGCGCACGTGTGCTTGATATTTCGCAGTATATTTATTACGCCCTGTTTATCTCTCTTGCTTTCTCTCGTACACACCATCCACCTCCCAGTTTAAGGGTGAGACTCTAAGAAAAAAAGGCACTGCTGGAGTTTTGCTTGCGACTTTTTCCTTTGTCGTATAATCCAACAGAAACTAAATATACGATGTGTCTCAACTGTCTAAACAACAGTACAAACAGTAAATAATGGCAGCTTTGAGAGATGCGTATCCTAAAAACAGGACGCGTTGTGAGATAGGGGGTTGCTTTATCTTTTTTATTTTAAACCCTTGTCTGTGAACGTTTTGCAATGTTGTGCCAAGCTGCAGTATCCTTCCCACATTTTAGAAATCCTCTCTTGCGGTATACAAAAGAAAAAAATAATTAGTGCCGTCACACCAGCCTAATTCTCTACTTCTGTAACAATTTAAAAAGATTCGGCAGTATGATTGGATGATTGGACTGGGTGTAAATGTTCGCAGTTTCCAGCTTCCACAATTAACCTACCCACTCCCTTGCAGATTCTTACAAAAGTGCAATGAAAAATTTCCATCTGCAGATATTTTTAAAAATACAAACCTCCGAGCCGTTTCTGTAACCATAAGTTTTTCACCAAAGCTCGTTGCTATTCGTTCCGGTTCGGGTGGCTTCTGCGCAACAATTTAGCAACTTCAGAACCCGCTGCATACGGTGGTAACTTATTTCTTCGTTCTTCTGCCTTCTCCCACTTTTCCTAGGATGAAGACCATCATCGAGACTTCATGGAAGCCTGCCCATATATAAATATTTATGACATAGCATGCGACTCTGAAACAATGTTCGACTTCATCTAACTCCGATGCACGCAACAAGTAAGGAGGGTGCGGACGAAGGAGAAGAAAACAAGACGAAAAGAAAATCAAAGATTTTCCTCAGCGAGTGTCTGCGTAGCACTGCATACATTCTTCCCTCCTCCCAGGAATATGTACTGCTTTGTGTTCGCGCACTTGTCTCCGGGGATCCCGTCTATAACCTCGCGAATCATTCGGACGAAACAAATATATATATATCGCAGGAGACAGAGCCCAGCACGTCTACTGTCATTTATCAAAAACGCTGAGCAATCTTCCTTGCAAAGTGAGCATTCCGATTCCACAATGTCGCAGCCTATCTCGAAGACACAAACAGTTAATCGCTCATTTGTTTCAGCGCATAATGGAAGCACAAGCATAGCTATCCTTCCTCGTTTGTTTACTTATTGATTTATCCTAGCGGAACAGTAATAAATGTATATGACCGAGCACATAAACAGAAAAAAAAATCACCTTAAGAATACAATGAAAGCACGCATGCATGGCTTAACGAGAAAGAGAAAATAGGTACACAAAACAAAAAATTTGCGAATAAAAAGCAAGTAAGGAGTCACCAAAGGTATGAAAACCCATAAACGCTGTTATAACTGCAGCGTGGCTGGACAATTAACGAGTCACGTGTGGAGTGGTTGTTTAGGCAACCTACGCAGGCACACGCTCCAGCCTGATATGACAAGAATGAGAGGCAAATTTTAAAATACTGAAGAAAGTTTAATAAGCAGTTGATCCACGCACTAAGACATGTGGTTTGTGTAATTATATTTCCCCGCAGGAAGAGGCAAAGCGCTAAAGCACATTAATGCTGGACATATACCAAATTTAGGCAAGTAAATTTCCGATACTTGAAGCTGTGACCCTGTTTAGTGTAGGGTAAAATTTCCCTGTACAGTGCACCACACATATACACGCACAAAGAAATTATGGCGACGTTGGAGACTCTACAATTAGCAGAAGCAAAATTATAAAAATATCAAAGGACAAATCATGATTGGCTCACACGAGAGTGTTTGGCAATCAAGCAAGCACAGCGTACAATATCCAAGACTATGACCAATCACGGACTCTTCTAACATGTGAACAAGGCAAAAGTTTACTGTCAGAAGTGTCTCACAGATAGTTGTTGGGCTGTAGAACCCCATAACTGATCAAAATATTGCAAAAATTGCTCATAATCAATACAATTATTAGTAAAATGGTAATTAAAAGAAAACTGACAGGGAACAGAGTAAATTTTTATCAAAGTCGAGTATGCTAAAAATGATTGCATCCGACAGTCATTTTACACACATTATAATGTAGCACAGCCTTTAAAGAGCAAAACACATCGAGAGAACACCACCCTCGATTTACTGATCGAAGCTGCAGTATCGTCGCATTCTGTTCCCACAGACTATAAAAAGACCGGCGAGTCTTCGACCACATGAAGTGTATGGAGGCTTTTAACTGTGGAAGAATTTCAGCTGTGCGGTGGAACAAGATAAAAGTCATCGCGACGGGCAAGGTCCCCCTCGTCTTCAAGCTGTCTCCTTAAAGCGAATGAAAACAGCCGACGCATTTCCCGCCATAGATCAGGTAACTCTTAAATGCGAAGTGGGCCGAATTCTTAGGTCGCCGTTTCCATCCTTTGAACCATATCATGCGAGCTTTTCGAAATGTAACTGAGCGTGTCATTTTTCCTTCCGGTATTAAAAACCCTGCCTCAGATACGAGATGGCAAACTAATATAAACCAACTTCTTTTTTAAGCAGGCATCCAACAAGTATACGACCGGACATTTTATGTCTAGGCCAGCAGTCACAAGGACAACCACGTGGGCGTCATGTGCCTGTTTTTCATATATGCTGCACATCATGCTGAATTCCCGCGCACTTGATATCGCAGCCATATGCCCACATCCTTCGCAAACCTACCATGACAAATGCGTTAACACGTTACGTTGCATCATGCTGACAACTTTTGGCGCTCAGAAGGCCAGATATGAAAAAGTGTTGAGTCATGAGCTTGTAGAAGAGTATTCCTTGTCTCCAGCTTTTGAGGAGAGTAACAACGCAATTCATGTCACTTATCATAGCACAATAAGAAGAGTGTGCATTATAAGCCTTACTATTTCATCAATTTCCTTTCTAGCTTCAAAAATGCTTCCATAACACTAGCCCTGTCTTGGAGAGTTAGCGCTAGAGAAAAAAAAATACAAAACCTGACAAGGAAGGGGTCGCAATCCCAGCTGATTCAACACAAATGTCGGTTACCAAGTTTAAGAAGTCATGGGTCATGTCCGAGCGTTGGCAGAATATGAATGTAATCTGTACTATAATATATGGTACAAATGAAACACGGACAGGAAAATTTTAAATTTGGAAAGCAGGATAAAAATATGTCTCAGAGGGGTCAAATACTCGCTTGTGTGTCACTTCGAAAGAGTATTACCACTTTTCAGCTACCATTTTCGCGTTTGTGTGTTGGCGCTTGAAATTTTCCGTTCACACTTTATTTGTCCTCGATGGCACAAGAAAGTCAAGGTGAAGGTTTATTTACCACATTTTCATATTTCACAAGCACTGCAAAAATTGCCCCCACAAGTTTACCAGGTGGAATGAAGAATGAGAAATGGGTGCGCACCTCAATTGCATTGCGAGTTAGCTCTGCAGGATAAATACAAACTCAATGTCAGTCTCATGACGTCAGGTACGACTCCAACTTTGCAAACAAAGCGCATTCTAGTGGTATGCAAATACGAAATGTAAGTTAAAAAACGTTGTTTAGTATAAGGAGCCAAAGCATGTAGTCGGCACTTAAACTTTACCGCCCTGGCTTCTGGGTTAGTGGCTGGGCATTTGAGAAAAGCCTATTTGCTGCTTTTTGTCATGCTTGTTTGCAGTCTTAGGACATTCTGCAAGATTTCATCGCGGTGTTATCAAAGAAAAACGAACAGAAATAAAGAGACGCGCATTAGATGAACGGGAGGACATGCAGGGTGTTGTTGACTGGATGGTTGTAGCTTTGCTGGTGAGAGGGCCTGTGGCTCCCGATATTTGTTTGTTGTTTCTTCGAGTCTCGCCTTCATATGGTTCCATCAAGTCAGCGTTGTGAAAGGACAAGCAGAGGTGACACCTGTACTACAAGGAACATGAATATATGAAGATGTGCGTGGCCTATGATGAAAGAAAAAGAATATGATATATATATATATGCTACATATAATAAAGAATAAATGACGTCTTCATTCTTTAATAAAAGTATTATTACCGACTATACCCAGAAATGAGTTTCTTATTCAACATCTGTGCCAAGTGTTAGTGCAACTCGCCACCAAAAATACTGAGAAGTACTTGGAAGATTGCTTATCATCACCACGAAATTCGTACCCATCAGCCGAGGCAAGCCATCTGCAGGGCGAAGACGTACTGCTCCTGGTGACATTTAGTGCCATCCGCAGCCACCATGGCTCAGGAAACTTCCTAACGTAATCATTTCACCCCAGCCTGTGTTCACTCCAGAGGTTTCAGTTTTCAACTGATATTCACTAGCTGTCACGGTAACAGACAACCAGCTATCTGTTCTACACGTATGGTCCTGTAGCAGGCAAAATCTCATTTCAGAGTAGCAACTGATCATTTTGTAGCAGGTGCTAACATTTATGCTTATCATGCCAAGTAAAATTAGAAATGAAGGTGCCTCCGAATAAAGCTTCTGGTGGTAGGTTACATGTACTGCTTAGGTATGGTGCACAATCTGTAATAAAAAGAAAACAACACAACATTTTAGGGAAACAAAAGAAAAACGATAATCTATTTGAGCTTTCTTTTTGCTGGTTGCATGCGCTCAGTGCGCCGGCACCCTCAGTGGTTCTCCGTGGAAGTGGATCGCGCTATGCTAAATTACTCTGTTGTGGGGTAACAATACGTGCAAATGAACATTTTGCCTGTTTGGTAACAAAAAAATTCACAAAAATTACGACTAAACCATATAAACGAGGGCTTTTTCATCAGCCTACATGTCTCGGTCCCGGAGAGTGTGACGGTAATAGTGGCAATGGGTTAGACAACATATATGCGGACCACAGGGAGCATGAAAAAACACCCAAGTACTTTATTTTTGTCTTTCGTAAGATCCGATAGGTGGGACTACTGCGACTCTGTTGATGTTTGCCGAGCAGCAAAAGAAACTTTCTTTGGTTGGAAATTTGGAGCTAAGCTGCAAAATTTTTGTGTGACTGATTCAAACTCATGATTGGCGATGGCGTCAAGGTCGGCATGTTTCCTTCATTTAACTTCTCTAGTATAGTTTTTGTTTTAATCTTTTTGTGCACTGCTGGCGATGGCGCTCCTTGATTTTTTTCACCCATTTCACGCTTATCAGGTCAATCCTTGAGGCCTTAGGCTAGGGTGGCTTAGGCTGTTTAACTGGTGCCCAGTTCGGTCGTGGCTAGTAGGCGCAAAACATGTAGGAAAAGGAATCATGAATGGAGCCGGTGAGCTCATACTTGGCATAATAATACTTATCCCGCAACGTATTTTGCACAACAGTCTTTTGACGAAAACGTCTCAGAACATGCATCAAATAGATTAAGGGATAACAGGGCTCAGCAAAAGACCTACAAGACCAGTAATGCTAGAACAAAGCATAGCATCAAATGTGTCATGAATTACTCTCAAGGCACATGAGTAGAGCTTGTTCTAACCAAAATTTCAAGAATGACGATGGAAACTGAGTTCCCGTTTACCAGAGGTGAACAGAAGGTTATAAGCTTCCCAGAACAATACCGTCATATAAGACCCTTCAGGCTCAGTGTTCTAATCTTCATAAGCCACCTAAAGATAATAAAAAGAACAAACAATTACAAAAGACGAAAGGCAAAGGCAATTACACAATGCATTGTTTTTTATTCAATGCTTAGAACAACATGACATATCATGGTAATTAACGGAGCACTTGAAGTTCACATCCTCAAAAGAAATCAGATGCCCTAGAACGCTTTTTGGAACATGAACTTGCAGGTGCGTTTGACGAAAGCGACAGTCGTGCCTTGAGAACTCCCTGAACTGGCCTCTTAGAAGCATCGAATGGTATCTCAGGGCTGTTCTTCAATATTTCGAAATACTCCCTAGGATCTGGAAAGAATAAACAGGTAGCAGGGTCAGCTCAAGCTCGAGATTCCATTAAAGTGGTAAAGCAAACCACATTGAAATCTCCTTTGAAAGTGTCTCACCAAAGTCATGGCAAGCTTTAAATACTACTCTGTACATATTCAGGATAACACGGCAGCATTAACTTTAATATTTTTAGCTGAGACTCGTTCTATCTGACTACTGCCAAATGAATTCTGGCCCCTTGAGTTGAAAATGCATTCTGGCATTCTGCGTTAGGGTAAGGAAGGTTTAAGAAAAAAGCTCGATTCACTTGAATGAGATTAATAAATGAACACAAGGCCAAACATGCACTACAAAACAATGTGCAAAATTTAGACATACGGTATATACTCGCGTAATGAACCCACTATTTTTTTTTCCAGAAAACCTGACATCAATTTGGGGGGGAGGAGTCATTACGCGGGAAAAAAGGTTTAAACAGATTTTTCTGGATTGTTCGAGATTTCATATACCTCCGTCCTTCCTCCTGTCATAAACAAATGCACGTGGTCAGACGCATTGGTGCCGCTGGTTTTTAACATCTTTCACTTTGATGCAACATGGCAATTTTGCAGTAGCCGGCAGCACCGGCCAATTGCAGCGGGATAACATGAACATACTTAACACTGGCCCTGAAGGTCAGGCATGCGTTTTTGAAGGGAAAGCTTCATGGGGCTAGCTCTGGCACCTTTCACGTACGTGGAGTTTGTTTAACCTTCAGCAGAGCCACAGGTGTTCCGCCCCCCAGTTTCAAAACCAATCTTCAATTTTCTTCGAAAGCAAAGGAAAGGAGTATAACTGGCTCCTTGGGACAGTGGACACCTCAGTGGCACTTTAGCCTAAGCGGTAGTGACAGATGTGCAGATGTGCGCTGCATGCGTCGGCATTCACAACATTGTAGCAGAAACACAGCAGCACTAAAATTCTAGACCGTCCCACAGCGTTCATTGTGTCAATTGCTGTTGGCGTTGACAAAGTTCCAGACTCTGGTGATTTTGAGGAAAGGAAGGTGCATAACTGGCTCCCTGGCCTCATCCTGCTTTGAGGTACCTCGGGGTGGTGAGAGAGAGATGGGGCTGCATGCATTAGCGCTGACAATGTGGCACTGCAGCAAAAGGCCGCAGCACTCATTGGGTGACCAACCTCTCGCAATCAACCATTAATTTAACTGCCACCTGCCAGGGAAACAGGGTGGGCGCACTGCCTATCCAGTGAGCGGAACGGAACGCACTCAACGTTACAGACGCCAAGCCACGTCTAGTTGCCCGATACACCACAGCTTTTGCTCTCTAACCAGGTTTAGTAGTAGCTGAACCGCAGCTAAATTTTTTTACGCCAGGCTAAAAAAACACACAGGACGGTGACGAGTATGTAATGCGAATGTTTAAGCCTTAGCTTACAGCATTCAACGTCTTGGCGCTCTGCCAAGTTCATGGAGTGCACCGCCGGGCCCCACCCACCCCACTGGGGTGGCATAAGATCTCCTCAAAAGATAAACAAGTGGTGATGTTATTGGCAGCGGGCAGCACCTTGGCGC